>JAULLD010383390.1:0-10848 GCA_035668095.1 Sarracenia minor
TATAGGAAAATATTAGCAATAACAAATCAATGTGTTGTTATAATCAAAATGAAAACAAGGTTTGATTGAAAGACATTTAGGCTAACATCTTTAACGTCAGCCTCTGTTCATTTGGTCTCAGGTTTGGGTAAAGTAATACCATCAATTGTGACAGTGGGTGTCTTAGGTCCATTTATAATGACCTACCATAGGTTGTATTCTATCACTTGAATAAAAAATTTCTATTCTAGCCTTCCAATAGGTGTAATTTGTTCCATTGAACAATGGTGGCCCGGTAGTGGATTGGCCTTCAGATTACATAAGACCAAAGCTTATGGTTGCCATTAGGATCTCACCGTAGGGTGTTAGGCCTTATAGCAGAGCCTTACTCTGATACCAATTGTTGGCCTTGGGGGCAAGCTAGGGGAAAGGGGGGAGGGGGGGAGGTGGGGAATTGGTCCTTATAAAAATGCGGAAATAAAAACTTGATAGAACCCTTTTCTATTTTAAAAACAATTAATTAGAGATAAATAATGAAACAGAAATAAAAGAGTTTAAGGGTTAGAGTTACTTCAACCACAACACAGAGGATTTATAGTGGTTCAGCTAAATCCCGGCCTACGTCCACTGCTTAAGCTTCCCCTTAAAAATTCACTATCAGAATAATTACCGTGCACACTCCAAGCCTTTTACAAAGATGATTGTGGGCAAAAAACTTCAAAGCCTAAACAAGGATGTTTGCGGGCACACCCTCACAGCTTAAGCAAGATGTTTGTAGGCACACCTTCAACCTAAACAAGCTTCAAGAGCTTCTTCTTTGAGATACACTTCCTCAAAGAAAAACATGGTGACTCACCCTTTATACAAGTTGATTTTTGATTTAAGAGCAATCACTAAGATTCACTCACTCTCAAAAGCTAAAAAGATTTACAATGAATGAGCAATAAAGAGAGGAGTACAAAAACTGGTATGAGAAACCAGGAAATTAAGAGCTTAAAGATGAGAGAATTAAATTTGGAGTAGTTGAGCAGTAAATGAGATTGAGAATTTTTTTCTTTCGTTCATCACCCATTCCAAGGAGGAGTAATGACTCCTTAAGTAAACCTTGAATGGATATCAATGATCTCCTAGCCATTGTAACCAAATCAGATCATTAAATGCTCAAAAAGTGTCGTTAGTGCCTTCAGCAATCTGAGAAAATCACGCAAGTGTCGACCCAATATGGCCAGGGGTTTACTCAAGCTGATGTTAATCAATGATGGGTCGACTCAGATGGATAAGGTGTTGACTCAATATGGTTGTCTGATACTTTTGAATCGACTCAGATGATATTGGGGTCGACTCAAAATGGAGATCCAGAGAGTTAACAATTCTGGTATTGAGTTGGGTCGGCTCAACCTCAATTGGGGTCGACTTAAATGCTTGAAACTTGAACTTGCCTTCATAGGGTGTCGACTCATGTTCAATTTGGGTCGGCTCAGTTTCTTCTGAACTTCGATATTGCTCCTTGGGGACGACCCGATAGCCATTTGGGACGGCTCAGATATCCCAAACTTTGAGTTGTGCTCCTTTATGTCGACTCATATGATATTAAGGTCGACCCAATTTATTCAGAACTTCTTTTGAGTAGCACTGGGCCATCTCAATTTACATTGGGGTCGACCCAATTGTAATCAGGGTCAGCTCAAAGCTTGTTCTACAAGTTTTCTCTCATTTGGGTCGACTCAATCCATACATGGGTCGACTCCTTTCTCTTTCCCTTTGATTTCTTGAACATCCAGGAATTTCACATGGGCTTGAAACTTGATTTCCCCCTTTGGCATTCTTCTGAGCATCCATGATCAATATAAGAAGTCGATCCATTCTTCAGGTTGACTTTTTGCTTATGCTTCAATGATAGCTTTATCCTGAAAATACTTTCTCAAATACAAGCAAGTATTTGCAACAAACAAATCAAGGTGTTGTTATAAACTTGATTGAAAAAGCCTTTAGGCTAACATTTTTCGATTACTAAAAATTCAAACAAGCGCCTTTTGGAGATCATTTGGGTATCCAAAAAAAAAAATAGGCTGCTTTTATGTCATAAGGCTCAAAATGGGGGCCTAGAGCAATGCTTGTAGCAAAGAAACGAATAGGCTCAAAAATACAAAGACGGCCTAATATCCTTTCCCAAAATTTAATGTAATTTTTTTAGAAACTTAATTGTAATGCGTATTCAATATTTTCAATCAAAATGAGGGTAACGAGATTCACAACGAGTGTTGTTGAAGACAAAAATATCATTTTTGAGTAAATGTAATTAGACATTTAAAATGAAAGTTATGTTTCGAAAGCTCACTTAAGGGTTAAGTCTCTACTATTTCTGTATTTCTATCGATGTTTGCTATCAATTTTCATTAGTATACAAATATCCAATTAATGGAGTGTGCAAATAATATCATGTGATCGAGTTTTGATCATTATAAATCAAATTTTTACAACTCAAAAATGAATCCTTGTTTTTCTCATCGGGGATATTTAACTCACAATTTTATTTCTAACTTTTTCAAACTTATATGTAATTTCCCACAATTTTTCATATTATCTACGGAACAAAATTTAGTGGTCAAATTCTACCCCCAACTTAAAATTCCTATTGTCCTCATTAGACAAATGATAATAAAGAAGTACAGGGAAGAAGAAATTTTACCTGTGTAGCATCACTATAAAGAAGTGGAATATTATTAAAATTTTCTAATTAAGATCTAAGACGTTTTTCTGTTAGTATGAACAATTAAATATAATGAAAAGAAATTAAAGGATAACAGATAATGTAAAGGAGATAACTATTTATATTTTATTAACAATTTTGTAATTATAGATACATCTGAAAATTGGGCTAACGGTTGGACTATAACTTAACAAACTTCTTCTAAGTATGACAGAACAAAATAAGAAAAATAAAAGAAATACATAAAAAGAACAAAAGAAAAACAAAAATGTGACAAGTTTCGAGGGGTTATGTTGTTGGTGGAAGCAATGGAAGGTCGGGGATTTGGTGTGAGAGGTAGTTGGGATGGTGCGATGGTGGATGAGGGGGTCAAGTATGAGTTCTGCGTAAAGAGAGTAGGTTTTCGGGGTGTGTGCATAAAGAGGGTGACTTTTATGGGTTTGGTGGTCACTGTGGTGGGGGAATAGGGCTGTGGATGTTCATGGCCTCCATGATTCTCAGGAGGTACTCCTTTTGGACGGCTTAGTAGTCCTCGATGCGCTGGAGAGTATCGGTGACATGATAGAGGCCACCCTCCAGTCGCTGCTGGCCCTCCACCAAGTGTTGGTTGCTCTCCACCAAGCACTGCTGGCCATCAACGAGGGCGTCATAGGCATTACGGGTAAAAACCCATGGTGCCAATGAGTCGTCGGAGGGGCCAGCCTTGGATGGTGGGAATGTGGAGGTAGAAGGACCGAAGAGTTAGGGTGATGGAGGGCGTGGTGTGGTGTGAAAAGGCATGGTGCGGGGAATGGGTGGAGGTGCCATGCGCTTGGTGAGATCATTCATGCTCTTCGTCCAGTTGCTAGGTCGATACGTCGAGACCTACTTGTCAGCGGTCTCGGTGCAGGGGATGGTGAATGGTTGCGGGAGGTCTTTTGTGGCTTGTTGGAGGTAGGCAACAATGATATTGGAATAGGGTAGATCGAGCCCTCATGGGATGTTAGCAATCCTAATCACCTGCCCGACCATGAGGTTAGGAATGGAAAGCTGGTGGTTGGTGTAAAGGGCGTAGAGGGTGCGAAGGTTCTCATTCCTCCACTTGTCCTTGTGGATGCCTCAAAAAATGTTGGCATTGAGGACTATGTTGGGAAACCATAGACTCTTAGTGTAATAACCAGACCTATTTTATTTAATAATTTAATTTAAATAAATAGGTTTTCGGATAACCTATTTTTAGCCCTAGAATTTTCTCAAAATAAATTAAAAAAATTTATTAGATAAAATCTCCCTTTTTGTATCTCTCATAGTTTTATGGGATAAAATTATTTAATATTTTATTGGGTGTATAGAAGGTTCTTTTAATTAAAAAAAAATAAGTTTGGTTCGTGCAAGGCTCACAGGGGGAGGAAGCCCAAAGCTTCGAGATACAGAGGGGGAGGGTGAGCGAGAGAGAGAGCATCACAGGAGAAGGGCCATCGTGCCACCACCAGCGCCAACCATCTCTGGTTCCAACGAACCCAACGTTGGCGTCGCTATCAGCAAGAAGAGCAGAGAGAGAAGTCGAAGCAGAAGCTTCGCGAGAGGAGAGGAGAGAGTTCTGGTCGGAGAAGAAGAGGGGGAGGAGATCGCAGCCACGGCACGCCACCACCGGTGTCCAGCCACCTCCGGCCCATCGTCGTCATCGCCGGCGAAGCAAGAAGAAGAGACGAGGCAGAGGTTGAACAGAACAGAAATCGCGTCGTGCACGCGACGGCTTCGCGACTTCGACAGTGGGTTTGAGCCTCGAATCGGTTCGATTTTCTTGCTTTTCTCCAATCCAGGTAGGATTTTAGATGATCTAAACTTATCAACTGATATAGATTGTTGTTTTTGTGAAGATTCACTGATCAACTCAAACCCTAGGTCTTACGGTGTACGTTTGGGCCGAAAATTTGATTTTGGTTTCTTTGGGTTTAAATCTTGCTTTCATCGCTTAGAATTGGCCCTAAAAAATATCCTGATAATTATTTCAACTTGCTAGAATTGTTGTTGCTCAATCGGTGTCAGATTTAGACGAATTAGGGTGTGGATTCAAAATTTCCTATACAGATTTGGGGTTTGCCTTATCCGAACCATTCTGGGAAATTGATACCTTGCTTGTTTGAATTTAATTAATCTATTTCGACCTCATGAACACGTAATTGGTAAATTGACAAAATTTCTGCTTGAGGATGTTTGCGTTAGACTTATGAATTTCGTTAAGTTAAGATATGCGAATCTAAATTTTTATACTATTGCTGATAACTTGAATAATGTTATAGAAATTAAAAGATATTGAAATTATGTTGAAAATCTTTAGGAAGATCACATCTACGGCTGAATAGAAGTTTGTTAATGTTGGAAAGCATAGTTATGCAATAAGAGTAGGATTTTATACTATCCTAGTTTAATTCATGTTTATGTGTTGAAAATTTGTTAGAGGACTTTGAATTGAAGAATGGATTGAGGATCATCCATGAACTGACGTGGGGGGGTGATTGTGGGAATTTTAAAATTTATATGTAAACCATGAAATTGAAACTTTGGGAAGCTTGGAGAAATTAATCTATATTATGATATTAAGACTTCACTATGAAATGATGAACAAATAGAAAACTTGGAGCTACATTGGCAGTATGTTTTGATTTTACAGAAATTGACTTCCGTTTTGATTTTAGTGTTATTCTAAAATAGCTTCCTATGTGATTTTGGGTATCCATTTACGTGGTGTGAGGTAAAATTTAGAGTCTACATCTTGCTGGTTTAATTTCTCCAAGGGTGCTTTAATGCTCTAACTATATTGAGTTAATTCGATTTGCTGCCATGTTGGGTGTTGAAACAATTTGTTGATTTTAGCTGTTAAGAAAACCCTCACATTGGATCTTATTTTGCTGGTTTTCTTATTCATATTTAACTCAATATGAATAAGGGTATTTGATTGTAGTAATTAAATCTGTAACTTTTAAGTATATAGATAAATTTCTTAAAATAAGTTCCTTTAATTTAATTCATAAACATCTAAAACAAAGGGATAGTATGCGTTTTGGTATGTGGGTGGGATAATGTAAATATATGGAAATTGTGATTCTTAGAAAGAGATAGAAAGTAAATGATTAAATGAGTGGTGGATTTGGTATTGTTAGGAATTGTTGGAAGCTAAAGTTTGATAGAAACCTTGACGTGAATATGGAATGTAGAATGGTATAGATGTATATACAAAGTGTTTGGAGTTTACTTAAAATATTGCATCATATCATGAAAATGACTGGTATTTGAATATCCTAAAGTCAATATAAAAGACAGTATCGTTTATGGAAATTAGACAGATGAGAGTGGAATCTTCCATATGCTTTAGGTTACACAGTGTAGTATGTAGTAACCAATTCATCCCTTACTGGGTTAGATCCACCACTCCTTGGCAATTTACGCTTGTTATCGTACAGAGAGTAGTTATTTACCATTTTGAAGTTATAAGTTAAGTTTAACGTGAAAAACGTGGTTTTACAACTGATAGCCCCATATTCAAATGCTTTTTGGACAAAAGATATTTTATACTAAAATTGGGTTATGCAGCCATGGTTTTGGACTACGGAAAATGGTTTATGGTTTTACTTTTTAAAACCCTTTTACTTATTTTGCTGCATAATCAACCTTATATATCGTTTTGCGGTTTATTTTGTCTATTATCCTACATCCGTGGCTCAGCCACCCTAACATTTTTAAGGTTAAGCAAAAAGGAGCTTTTGGATAGCAGGAGCAAGGATAGGAGAGGCGGGAGCTTCATTCATTTACTTTATTTTTCTTTTTTTGCATTCCATTACATATTGTTGGATGAATGTATAATCCATTGTATTTCATTTCCATTGTTGGATAACTGTATGGTCATAATGCCTTTTATCATTTCCTACATGCATGTGAGATGCCGATGCGTAGTTTTAATTTCCGTTTCAGTTTAGATAGTTTTTGTTTTGTTTTCTTTGTTGGGGTTGCAAGAGTCTACGGGCCACCACTGATTTATTGAGATTTGGTTTAGTTAGCTTTGTTTTGTTTTCAATTGCTTTCGGGTTACAAGAGCCTACGGGCCACCCTTGATTTATTGATATTTTGAGATAGTTTGTTGATTAGTACAAGAGATGTGCCGCATAACGGCTTGTTGTAGTTTAGAATAGTTTAGATTGTGGTTGTTGATGCCCTTGTAGGGCCTATATTGTTTGTTGATGTCCAGGTGCTTGTTTACAGGTTGTCGATAACTTGGGATAGTCCAAAAACAGGGGAAACTCAGCCGAAATTTTTAAAAAATTTAAGAGTTAGAATATTTTACAACATTTTTCTAAAACTTCTTAATGAGAAAAATATTCTTATATTCCATTATAAATTGGTGTTCTAAATGAATAAATATTCGACATGAGATCAGGTACCCGGTATTTGGATATTCCCGTATTAGATTATTTATTGTTTTAGGTCCGGTTGTTACAGTTGCCGACACGCTGGAGTCGGGACGTACGCTGGGTTATACACGAGAAGGTCACCGAGTGGTCCCGTCTTAACACGTGGAATAGTAGAAAGTTTTCTACAAGTTTCTAAGAGGTATGATTTATATCTAGAAATAAAAAAAGGCTAATCTTTTCATGAAAAACGCAACGCCTCGTTTTTTACGGTCACGACACCGTTCTTTTTTAAACATTTTCCACCACGTGGCTCCAACATTGGTATCAGAGCTGGCTACGCTTATCATGAAAAACTTGTCTCATAACCTTTGTTTTGCAACAAACGTCGTTGTGATCTGGGTATTTAATCAATTTAATGAATGGTTTATTTATATCGTTATTTTAATCATGTTTCTCGACGGTTTTTAAATCGAGATTAGGTTGAATGTAAGCCTTGCGAGTGGAGGCGTAGGTTATATGATATAATCTATATTTCATTCAATTTATTTTACTGGAATCATCTTGTAAATTGGATCACATAACGGAGGTCGAAAACGGGGAAGAAAAGCAAGAACGAGCGGCGGCGGGTCTTTACGGGCAGCGCACTGGCGCTGTTTTTAGGTGCTATTTTAGTGGCTTCCCGGCACTTTTTTCGAAGCGATTTTTTCGCTAGAGTTAATTTCAATCCGTTATCTTTCCAACTTTGGTTCGATGGCGGAGAGACAATGATGGGAAGGGGTTGAAAAAATTTTCAAAGAAGGTGCTGCAGAATCCCGCTGGAACAGTGATGCAATTTTCGAAGCTTTTTTCGGGGCACTTCTGCTTCGAATTTTAAGACGAATTTTGGTGGAGATCTGGTTCGGGATGTTATCTACCTGAGGTAATGTTTTCAAATACTTTCGGGTTCGGGAGACGGGTCGAACAGCGGCTGGAAGTTGGTCGCGCATAGTTGTCAAACACAGCAGGAATTTCGGCCAACAGAGGGCTCTTTGGGCTTCGTTTTTAGACTTTTTCCAGCATTCCAGTGGTGGTCCAAGGCTGTGATCGTGGTCTGGGGACTGAGGAAGAAGGTCGAGCCAATGATGGCTCGTTGGGGTTTCAAAACACTAACCATTTAATCTTTGCTCCATGAACGTCCGATTAAACAATTAAATGGACAATCCGGATCATAACGGCATTTATTTATATATTTGTCTTAATTTTATTTAATTAATTATTTGTTTTATTCAATAGCGTGGATGGTTTTTATTTTAATTATTTCTTCTTTTTATGTATGATTTTTTTAATCATGGAATATTATGAAAAGGGGATTTATAAAATTATTAATCCAAACAATTTGTAAAAATAGAGAATAAACAAATGATTAAGTTATTTAATTTTTACGTTAAATAGATAATTAATTAGGGATTTTTTGAAAACCAGCGTAATTAATTTCTTTTAGTAAAATTAAATAAGTTAAGCTTTTTGTTTGTTTTAATGAAATTAAACATGAAATTTTTAATTGATTAAAACCGGAATTATTTTAATTGGATAATTAAAAATTATGTTTAATGGTTTAAAATAACCAAAAAGGTAAAACCATTATTTTTTTTAAAATATTAAGTGCGAGAAGGATTTTTTTAAAGATAAATCATACAGTCTCCATCACACGTTCATTGGATATATGAATATAACGCGCGTGCCGGCTTCGATTTTGGTCTCCCCATCGAAAGGGTTGTAATCATGGCATCACCGGTCTGAATATCCGAGAGGAGTTAATTTGAAATGTAGTGCAAAGTATGGCTCACACACATCTGGTCTGGAACTTTTTCACCAGATTTTCAAATTAGGTGTGATGGTTATACACTTAATCCGTGAATAAAAGTATCCTCCCCATTGGAGTCACAGCTTTTATTTGCGGGGAACAAACTTATTGGATTTTTTATCACTTAGAATATATCTAGAAATAAAAACATGTAAGTCCTTTGTTCGTTAACTATTAGACGTCCACACTATCGTGGCCCAATTAGTTGATGTGGGTCTGAGCGAATTGTTTTTGTTATGACATCTTATAAGATGGATTAATAGACTGTCATGTCTGTTCGGACATGGATTGATTAGTATACGTCCACACTATCGTGGCCTGCTTAATCATAAAGGTTACGGGCTGCCAATAATTCTTTTAAAACTAAATGGTTGGGGGACCCTAATTTTTTTAAAGAAAAGTTTTCTCTTTTGTTTCTCAGGATTTAATAATGCTATCTAGTTTTCAAATCTCTTGCGACGATACTCATAGAACGTTAATTTTGACCTAATTTATCAAATGGAAAAGGTATCTCGATAATATCTCAATTTCGGACGACGATAGATACGTGTTGTTTGATCCCGATCCACCCACTCCTAATAGTGGATTCTCTTTCTAAGATATCCGGCACTCTCACGATTAGGTAAAGACTGACAAGATGGCACAATGATACATCTCGACTTCTATGTCAGAGGTTTAGCAAAGCCAGTATCGGCCTATGGAATCTACAACTGATATGATCTTTAGCCTTATAGAATTATTTGGCGGGCAAGGTTGGGCAGCAAGGCAGGTTACCATGATGGGTCTTATGAATAAAAATATGGCATAGGGTACACTAGAAGGGGAACATGATTTGGAAATGATGGGTCTTCTTAACGAGTTGGAGGGCCTAAGAGCTGAGATCAATGCGGAATCCTAAATTGATATTGTACACCAGTCACTGCCTGATTCATTTTAGACAACGGAGGGGTGTTATCCAAAAATCAGCACATGTGCTTGTTGCATGAAAGGCTTCTTCAACTAGGCCAAGAGGTGATAAGAAAAAGAAGAAGAAACAGGTGCAACAGGACAATGCACAAGGGGTTGGTGGCTAGGAGCCATCAACTACCAGGGCAAAGGTTAAGGTATCTAAGGGTAGTAGCTATTACTGTCAGAAATTAGGGTATTGGAAAAGAGATTGTCCTGATAAGAAGAACAAGGCTGCAGGTGTTGCCTTATCTTTAAGTTGTGGTATCATGTTTAGCGGTTGTATCTACGGAAACCTGGTATGTCGATACAAGAGCCACTAATTATGTCTACAATTTATTGCAGGGGTCCCAAGTGACCAAACAACTAAAAGATGACAGGTTTACCTTCAGGTAGGGTATGACTCCCAGGGACTGCTACTGCAATGGGAGATACAGTTCCAAGTTTTAGTAGAAATAGGTGCGTGAATTTTAAAGAACATTTGTATGTACCACAAATCAGAAGGAACTTACTTCTGATTTCTTGATTAGGCATTGACAAATATTGTGTTTACTACAATAAGAAATTTTGCAAATATTGTGGTTGACAAACACTTCATCTGTCATGCTACATTAGAATATGGTCTTTATACTTTACACCCGGTAATTTCTACAATACAAAACGATGGGTTGAATAATTTACATATTTTACCACTAAAAAGGAAAAGTTTCTCGCTGAAACTACTACTACTTTTGTTGGGATGATATACTTAAAAGCCATACTTTTACGTATTATCCAGGATCCCTAGAATATTAATGAGATTCAATTGAGAGGATATGCACGTTCGGTTTCAAATTTATATTGTGTGTGATGTATATATGCATTGTATGTATATCTTGTCCAGTATTTGACTCGTCGCATGAAGCAGGGAAGATCGAGTCAAAGGTTCTGACATATATACAAGGAGCTCACGACCGCAATGGACCCGGACTGTCCATTGGTAC
>JAULLD010384495.1:0-16125 GCA_035668095.1 Sarracenia minor
CAAGAACTCAAGAAGAATAATAAACTCACAATTTCATTGAATGATTAAAATGATAGACTCTAGCCCCTTTTATAGGCTTTACAAGATAAGATTTCCAATCAAAACTAATCAAATTAAACCTAATCATATCTCTAATCTAATCCTATCTTGGAGATTTATTCTAATTAAATCAAATCCTAATCAAATCAACTCTTCCTTATTAAGTCAAATCCTAACCAAAAAAATCAAAAGCTAATAAAAGAAATACCAAGAAGTCAAATCCCCAATCTGATCTTCATAACCTTGACTTGGTCTTTCGCTAGTAAATCACGCCTACACCAGATTTTAATCTCCCTTGCACATGTATAGCGGATTGGTTCTATCCCGACTCGAATTTGAGAAGTAAAATGAACTTTTGTTCACCCTCAGTAGTGAACATACTTTCTTCTTGTTGTAGAACTCTTTGGACTAAGTAATTCAGCTCTTCTTTGAATATCTTAGCTCAATCTCTTGTCACCGGACCAATTGGAACTTGAATCGGACCTTGCGTCTTGATGGCCTTGATGTCCTCATCAACTTGAGTTGAAGTCTCTTTCGAGCTCACTCAAATACATCTTTTTAGGACCCAGTAAAACCCTGCCAGTCATAATCGCCTTTGACTTAATGCCAACATAAGAAGAGTAATTGATTGAGGTTCTCAAAACCCACAAGAGTGTCATAGCGTGGACAGTGGCTGATTTGAAAGGAATTGATCCCACCGTTTGCATGCATCGTATCCACTGCGAAGAGGGTGCCAAGCCAATACAAGAAATGCAATGGCAATTAAACCCCAATATGAAGGAGGTAGTTAAACAAGAGGTAATGAAACTGCTAGATGCGGGTATTATATACCCAATTTCAGACAGTAAGTGGGTGAGCCCAACATTAGTTGTACCCAAGAAATCAGGGCTCACCGTGGTGTTAAATGATAAAGGATAATCTATTCCAACTCTCACGACTACTAGTTGGCGAGTTTGCATCGACTACCGTAAGCTAAACACCATGACAAGAAAAGATCACTTTTCTTTTCCCTTCGTTGATCAGATCTTGAAGCGTTTAGCTGGACAAAGCTACTATTGCTTTTTAGATGGCTACACCGGCTAGAACCAAGTACCAATGTATCCTGAAGACTAAGAGAAGACAACCTTTACATGTCCCTTTTGCACATTCGCCTATAGGCGTATGCCTTTTGGACAATGCAATGCACCTTCCACCTTCCAAAGGTGTATGATGTCTATCTTCTCTGACATGGGGGAGAAATTCCTTGAAGTATTCATGGATGACTTCTCTGTGTTTGGTTTTTCATTCGAAGATTGTCTCTCGAACCTCACATTAGTATTAAAACGATGCTAAGAGACAAACTTGGTACTTAACTGGGAGAAGAGTCACTTTATGGTCCAACAAGGGATCGTGTTGGGGCACATAGTCTCCAAACGTGGAATAGAATTGGACAAAGCCAAAGTCGACCTTATCTCTAAACTACCGCCACCTACAACCGTAAGAAAAATCAGATCATTCTTAGGTCACGCTGGATTCTATCGACGTTTCATCGAAGACTTCTCCAAAATCTCAAAGCCCCTTTACGATCTTCTCGCTAAGGAAGCTACATTTGACTTTGATGAAAATTGTATGCGTGCCTTTGAATAACTCCAAGATGCTCTATCCTTTGCACCGATCATGCAATCACCGAATAGGGCTATATCATTCAAAATCATGTGTGACGCCTCTGATTACGCTGTTGGAGCGGTACTTATACAAGGAGAGAACAAAAGTTCCCCATGCTATTTACTATGCCCGTAAGACTCTCAACGATGCTCAATTGAATTACACAACCACCGAAAAAGAGCTACTGGAAGCGATTTTTGCATTGGATAAATTTAGATCATACCTACTAGAATCCAAAGTGGTAGTTACACTGACCACGCTGCCCCTAGGCATATGCTGACTAAGAAAGACACCAAACCTTGTCTGATTCGCTGGATCCTACTTCTATAAGAGTTTGATCTTGAGATCCGTGATAAGAAGGGAATTGATAATTCTATAGCCGATCACCTCTCCCGACTCCTAGCACAGTCTTCTAGTGATCACATACCCGTAAGAGACTCATTCCCCGACAAGAAACCTTTTCTGGTCACCACCGTTCAATCACCTTGGTTCACAAATATAGTAAATTACCTGGCAGTGGGTCACATCACAAACGATTGGCCTAAACAACAAAAGGACTGGTTTTTGTCACAAGTTAGATACTACTTATGCGAAGAGCAGGAGCTTTTCAACTATTGCTCTGACTAAGTTATACGATGATGCGTCCCCGAGGAAGAGGTAGATAGCATTCTCAAGTTCTGTCACTTGTTAGCTTGTGGTGGGCACTTTAGTTGTAAGAAAACTACAGCCAAAATACTCCAAAGCGGATTCTACTGGCCCTCATTATTTAAGGATGCTCATAACTACTGCAAGAAATGCTTACGTTGTCAACAGATAGGTACAATGACTGCCAAGGACATGATGCATCTGAACCCAATCTTAATTGTCGAAATTTTTGATGTTTGGGGCATCGACTTTATGGGACCATTACTACCATCCTTTGGGTATGAATACATCCTTATAGTAGTCGACTATGTTTCCAAATGAGTCGTAGTCTCGGCTACCAAATCGAATGATCATAAAGTTATAGTAAAATTCTTGTAAAGCAACATCTTTTCTCGATTTCGTTTCTCACAAGCAATCACCAGTGACGGCGGTATGCACTTCATGAACAAGTATTTTTCATCCCTACTCCGACGATACTCAATCCAGCATAAGGTAGCCACTCTTTATCATCCACAAACCAGTGGCCAAGTCGAGGTGCCGAACAGGGAAATCAAAAGTATTCTGACTAAAATTGTCCACCTTGACAGAAAAGATTGGTCCGAACGGCTTGATGACGCTCTTTGGGCATACCGAACTGCGTACAAGACACCAATTAAAATGTCCCCGTATCACCTAGACTTTGGTAAACCATGCTATTTACCAGTGGAGCTAGAACATCGTGCATATTGGGTTGTTATAACATTCAATTTTGACATGTCAAACGCTGGTAACCATCGCCGGCTACAGCTGAGTGAGCTAGAAGAACTTCGTAACGAGGCATATGACAATGCTCGAATCTACAAGGCACGAATGAAAGCATTCCACGATAAGAACATTCATAGGAAGTCATTCTCGCCAAATCAAAAAGTCTGGCTATTCAACGCCAACTTATGACTGTTAATGTAATAACCGAAAATATTTCATTTAATATTTATTTAAATCAAAAAAAATTTTGGATAACCTGTTTTGACCCGAATTATTTTTTTTCTTTTTCGGATAAATGAGATAATTTCTTTGTCTCGGTGAGAAATCTTTTCGGTTAACAAAATTTATTTTGTTGTACGTTTGGGATCCGTTTGATTTAAATAAAAAGGTTTTATTGAAATATATACATTTTTTTATTATTATAAATCTTCTAAAAAAAACACAAAAGCTAAGGTTGTTTCGGCCAAAAGTCGCGACACACACATGCGACTGAGACATGGAGAGAACGAGAGAGGTATCGCAGTAGATGACCGGAGAAGGAGGTGGCGATCGCCGGCGCCATCACCGCTGACCACCGTCGGCCATTGTTGCGCCTCCACCAGAGGCAGCCGACGCCGGCAACGGCAAGAAACAGGGACGAAAAGCATAGGAGAAGGGGCGGCGCGACTCCAGAGCTTCGGCCGGGGGTTTGATCATCAAAATGGTTTGATTTCTCCCATTTTTCTTCACAAAGGTAGGATTCTAGACTTAATAAAGCTATCTACTGATATAGATTGTGCTTTTATCAAGTTTTCACTGATCAACTAAAAACTGAGGTTGCGCGAACCCGACGGGATCGAAAATGGTGTTTTATTGCTTTCTCTTGCTTAAATCTTGTAATTGACTGTTGGAACTTGCTAGAAAGTATTAAGATAATTATTCTAGCTTACTAGAATTGCTATTGCTTGATCAATTTCGGATTTGGACGATTTAGGGTTTGATTTAGGTATTCTTGGATTAAGTTTGGGATTTTCAACCCTAATGAGATAATTTCCCGAAATTGACTTCAATTTTGTGACATTGACCTAGAATATAACCTATGGTGCGAATTTGACAATTTTCAGATAAGAGGAATTTACATTCCTTAACATCGGGAAAGTTGGTAACCGCGGTTCAAGTCCGAACTTTGTGATTTTGAGAAAATAAGCTTGATTATGTGGAGCTGGCACATAAACTAATATGTAATTTAATTTTGGTGATTTTCGGGTTTATGGAATTAATAGTTGTTTATTAAACGATAAGTTGATGATTAGGTTCTTGTATAAAAATCTTGTAACCTTTAGAAAGACTTTTAGTCTATCATGATGGGTTATAAGCTTAGAGGAGATATCCCCTTTTGATTCTGGATATTTGAGAAAAATTGGGGAATTAAAATTTGGTGTATGGATAATTTAATTAGAGATTTGAGTTGTATATGCTAATTGTGATTTTTAAATCGAAAATAAGATGAATATGAAAAGAAAGCTGGATATTGATGAAAGTATTTAATCTTATCAATATTGAAGGGGAAATTATCATATTTATGGATGATTGGATTAAAAGATAATTAAAGATGTTTGAACTATTACATGGGTGGATTTTGTTTGAGAGTTTGATGGCACGAAGTCGATAATAGAAAGTCGGGAAGAAAATGAATGAATGAAATACTATGAATTGGTAGTTGGTATGTACGTATGAAATTAAGGTTGTGTTAGAGATTGCTTGAACATGTTGAAGTAAATAATGATCCAGTGATGAGAATATTGGAGATGGAACCTAAATGTGAAGTGGGTAGGTCATCCTCATAGGATGTGTTTTGGGATAACACTATCCGTGTTAGAAATTATGTAGAACTTTGGTTAAAGTACTTGAGGATCCTTTGGTTTCAATAACCTATGTTGTGGGTAATTGAGTTGCCTTGTTGGTTAATACTTGGAATAGATGAAAATGCTTAGGCTCCCTTAAAATAGCCTAGTCGTTGATGATAGGATTATGCTGTTTGTCATATTTACGGGTGCACTTTTGTATTGGTTTAAATCACAATTTCATGATCTTTAAGCTCCCTTCTTATAACCTAAACTTGGTGTGTAAGATCCATTATTTTTGCGGGTACGTGTGTGCAGATCTTTATGATCTGTTAGAGTACATCGCTTCTGTTTTTGTGCTAGATGCTTGTGATGATTGTATGGTGGTCATATTCACCTGTTTGGGTTGTAAGAACCCTGTTGAGATTATGGCTGTTATGGACTGGATTTCTGTGATGTAGGTTTCCTTACTTGGGAACCTGGTTGTTGTGTATTATGGATATGTGTCTATTAGTTTGGACTTGTGGGGGAGTGGGGAGTTAGTCTAAGCCTTCCAACTAGCGTTGAAGTGAGCCGTGAGGTTGGTCCACGTTGAAGTGAGCTGTGGGGGTTGTACAGTAGAAGATGGCTAGGGCCTTCCGATCCACGTTGAGGTGAGCTGTGGGACTGGTACAACCGAGGCTAGACTCGTCCGATACTCTGAGGTCCGTTTCTGGTGTGTGTGCGTTTGTAGCGCAAAGTTTACGTGCTATGGTATGAGGCATAACTTGTCTACTTTACGATACACGAGTGTGTGAGCATGTACGCGTAACGTCTATGAGCTATGGTATGGAACATAACTTGTTTACTTTACGATACATGGTGCATGGTTTGGATTATATGTGTATTATTCATATGAGCATGATCATATCATCATTTGCGAGATGTAGATATACGTATCGTAGATTTTTTGCTTCTTCGCAGCTTTGGACACGTGGCACCATGTATCACTTTTTAGATAGAGGAGAGTGGAACCTGCTATAGGCTTTAGGTTACCCAGTTTAGTGTGTAGTAACCGTTTTTCTTTCTTGATGAGATAGACCTGCTATCGCTTGGCAGCTTATGCCGGTTAGAATACAGAGTGTAGTTATTTGCTATGTTAGGGTTGTGAGTTAAGTTTAATAAGAAAACTTGGCTTTTCAACTGAAAATCATTTATTTAAAAGCTTTTGAAACAAAATGAGATTTTATACTAAAATTGGGTTATGCAGCCATGGTTTTGGGCTATAGAAATGGATTATAGTTTTACATTTTAAACCCTTTTTACTTATATTGCTGCATAACCAACCTTGTATATCGTTTTGTGGTTTATTATGTCAATTATCCTACATTCGTGGCTCAGCCACCTTTACATTTTTCAGGATTAAGCAAAGTGAGCATTTTAGATATCTGGAGCATGGATGGGAGAAGCAGGAGCTGTCACACATCAGCTTTATCTTTCTTTTTTGGCATTTTATTATGCTCAGTTACGGATGAATGTATCATTATTAGTGTTTCATTTTCAGTTGTTGGATAACTGTATGGCCATAAGACCTTTTATCATTTCCTGTATGCATGTGAGATGCCGATGGGCAGTTTTAATTTCCGTTTCAGCTTAGATAACTTTAGTTTTGTTTTCAGTTGCTTACGGGTTGCAAGAGCCTACGGGCCACCCTTGATTTATTGATATTTTGAGGTAGTTTGTTGATTAGTAGTATAGTTGTGCCGTTATCGGCTTGGTTTAGCATAGAATAGATTAAGAGTGTGGTTGTTCATGCCCTTGAAGGGCTTATATTGGCTGGTGATGTCCAGGTATCTGTTTACAGGTTGTCGATTACTTGGGATAGTCTAAAAACAGAGGAAACTCTGCCAAAATTTCTAAAAATTTCAAGAGTTAGAATATTTTCCAACATTTTCTTAAAATATCTTAAAAAGGGAAAATTTTCTTGTTTTCTCAAATTAGTGTTTTAAAGAAGTGAATATTCGGCGAGAGACTCGATTTTGGATGTTCTTATTAGATTATTATTCGGGTTAGGTCAGGACGTTAC
Organism: Sarracenia minor; assembly: GCA_035668095.1. Lineage (NCBI taxonomy): Eukaryota > Viridiplantae > Streptophyta > Magnoliopsida > Ericales > Sarraceniaceae > Sarracenia > Sarracenia minor. The sequence continues at coordinate 6,961 of JAULLD010384495.1, forward strand.
AAGTCGACTACTGCAACACACGTTTTAAGGTGTACTACTGTTCTAGAGGCAAACATATCTCCAAGGTGGTCAGGAGAGGGGTGAGTAAGCCCATTGAATGGGTTGAGACTCTTTGTCATGCCTTTGCTGACACATCTAGCCATAATGTCTTGAACTACCGGCCGATAAGATTGAGGATGTACTATAAGGAACCCAACTTTTGGGACTTTGAGCATAAAAGACCTAGCTTTTATTATGTTTAAGTAACACAATCATCAGTGTGGAGATGTCTGGTGTCCACACCTAGGTCATTTATTTTAGTAGCTTCTTTGGGCCTATTGAATATTAGAATTTACTTTGCTCAATAAATAGGCAACCCCTGAATCTCAAAGAAATCCTCTTATTTCCTTTAAATCTTGCTTTCTTGAGACTCTAGGGTGGGTTATCATCATAGACCCATTAAAAAAATATAATCAAAACCATCAGGACGAGACACAACAAGAGTCCAAACGGAAAAAGGTCCCAACGGTCACCACTACATAACCGTTCGGACGGCCACCACCACATGACTGCCACATGTCACCAAACGGTACAAGTCGTTCGGACGGGCCCATTTTGTCTGAACGGAATTCAAAACGCCGCTATATTTACGAGGGGCCATAATGCCACCGGCATCTCAAAAGGCCCGAGAATTAAACCACCAAAAATCGTTTGGATATATCCAAACCGTTCGGACCCTGTCATCGCCATACTGACCCTCGTCGGGACGAAAACAACCGTCCTAACACCCGTCGCGACTACCCACAGTAGTCTGGACGGGCATCCAGACTCTTACCGCTCTAAAAACATCTAAAAAATCTAGACCATAACCATCCGGACTTCGACCCAAATTATGCATACGGGATGCCCCATTTCTATAAAAACCAAGCCCCCCTCTCTTTCCTCACCTTCAAATCATTTTCAAACTCCCTCCTCTCTAACAAAACTCTCAAACTTACTCTTAAATCTCAAATCGAAACACCAATGGTTGCTCAAATCCCGAAGAGACGGTGAACCGGCACACAAGGAGGCTCATCTCATCCATCGGCCACCGAAGTCTCCGGCTCATGGGCCACCACGAACCTCTACCACATGTCACACTTCCCGATAGAGGACGAGTTCCTGTGGGTTAGCCCTGTGGCTCAAGTCGGCATCGACCTCATGAACTTCAGGTGCCATGGTGGCCTATTCGGCCCTTTTCGACGATCTACTCCAGATTGTCTGTCTGTTCTACAAAAACCTCAGGTGGGACGTCTAGGAGGGCAACAACAAATGAATGGAGGAGCACTTTTGGACGTCATTCGATGGATATAACATGGAGTTGGACCCCAGCACTCTCGTTGAGACCCTGGACATCTTCAGCACGCTGATGGATGACCTCTCCGATGACCGGGACCCCATCCTTGAGCACGTCAGTCTCACGAAAATGACGATGGCAGTTTCTAAAGGTCGTGCATAACCCAGGCAAATATTTACCCAACACGGTGATCTAGCTGAGTGACTATGGTTTCCTATTATAGTCTTTAAAGTCAATGTCTTCCGCGACATTCACAAGGATGAGCAGAGGAACAAAACCCTCTGCACCCTCTATGCCCCACACACATACCACCAACTCTCTATCCCCGACATGATGATCGGGCAGATGATTAGGGTAGCCAAGCACCCATGAGGGCACGACCTACCCTACTCGAACATCATTGTCGCCTACCTCCAACAAGCCACCAAACACCTCCCATAGCCTTTCATCTTCCCTCGTACTGAGACTGCTGACAGACGAGTGACGTCGTACCAACACGACAACTGGACGAAGAGCATGAATGCTCTCACCAAATGCCACGGACCCCCACTCATTCCCCGCACCATGCCTTTTCACACCACCCCTCACCCCTCACCCCTATCACCCCGACCCTTCGGTCCCTCCACCTCTGGTGTAACAACCCAACCCTTCACATGCAACGATATTGTTCGCTTTGGGCAAAGCCCTCACGGTTTTGTTCTTCCCAGGGGGTCACCCATCCCAGAATTGCTCCCACCCAAGCACGCTTAATTGCCGGATTCTACTAGGGTCCCTACCACCTGGTAAAAGGCCTCGTTACATGTAGGGGTCCACGATTTTACTTTTATAACCCAGGAACTCCCTTCCCCATTCTGATGTGGGAAACCAGGATGTCACAATCCTTCCCCCTTAGGGATGCACGTCCCCGTGAAGTAGCCTGCCAGCTCCGATAGCCTACCAGTCCACTGCCCGGACCCACCCACTCGACAGCTCACCTACATGCCATGCGAGACACCAGGGGTCCACACTCGGAGACAGGGAGAGTCGGCTCTGATGCCATTTGTAACAACCTGACCCTTCACGTGCAATGATATTGTCCGCTTTGGGCAAAGCCCTCACGGTTTTGTTCTTCCCAAGGGGTCACCCATCCTAGAATTGCTCCCACTCAAGCAAGCTTAATCGTGGGATTCTACCAGGGTCCCTGCCACCTGGGAAAATGCCTCGTTACTTGTAAGGGTCCACGATTTTACTTTTATAGCCCAGAAACTCCCTCTCCCATTCCGATGTGGGAAACCAGGATGTCACAATCCTCCCCCCTTAGGGCTACATGTCTCCATGCAGTGGCCTGCCGGTCCACTTCCCGGACCCACCCACTCGGCAGCCTACCCATATGCCACACGAGACGCTAAGGGCCCACACTCGAAAGCTGGAGAGTCGGCTCTGATACCATTTGTAACACCTCGACCCTTCACATGCCAACGATATTGTCCGCTCCAGGCAAAGCCCTCACGGTTTTGTTCTTCTCAGGGGGTCACCCATCCCAGAATTGCTCTCACCCGAGCATGCTTAACCGCAGGATTCTACCAGGGTCCCTATCACATACGTATACTGGCAATCTTCTCCGTCGTTTCCTCAATGATGTCGGGTCCCATAATGGTCCTATCGCTAAGCTCTTTCCAGCAACCGAGTTACCTACATAGTCGACCAAAAAGTGTCTAAAGAGTTGGTATCGGTTCGAGGCCTTAGTATAAATATCGGGGATAAAATTTTCTAAGGTGGGGAGGTTGTAGTGATTAGATCTGACTTCTATATAATTTATATTAATTATTTGTTTAAGGATTATTGTATTTGTGATTAAAGTGTTCCATTTTGACAAAAACATTATTTTATTATTTGAGCAAGATGTTACTGGATTATCGTATGTTAAAAATCACAGTTATTAGAAAATAGTATCTTCGATAATTAGCGATTGAAAAATATTGTTTTTGGTAATTTGAAAAATAATAAAAATAATAAAATTAGGTATGATCGATTGATTTGCAATAATTAATCTTCCTAAACACGAAATTAATTAATAAGATAAGCAACCATGCAACAAAATAAAATACAACCCCAAGAGACAATAATTTTACGTGGAAAACCCAACCTGGAAAAAAACCACGGGACCACTGTCGGATCCATAAATGAAGAAATATAAAAGCGTTGGTTACAAGAAAATCTTACAAACCCCGACGATGTCTCCACACCCAAATGGCTGTAAATTTTGCCTGCCGAATCCACGTACACCAACTTCGTGCCTGATTGTCTACAGTACCCACCACCGGACTTTTGAATCTTCGAGACATTCCCGCAGAACTCCATGAACGAGAACTCGAATGATGAAGATTTATGTTGCTTGATGAAAATCTTGAAGCAATAGAAACTTAATGAATCACCGAGCGAGATAAAGAACTCAACGATTGAATTGGCAGATTGCAAGAATAAGTTAAAGCTTTCTCAAGAACAATTATCCCTTAAATAATCTCTATAATTCTCTCCAATTCTCTCAAATAAGTTGCTCTGCAATATCTGGAATTGTGTCCCAAAATTTTGAGACCAAGGGTCCGATATATAATAAAAATCACGAGCCAAAAACTTCCAAATTTCACAAGGTTTCAAACTCGGACTGCTCTAGGGGACTGCACTTTCAGTCCAACTTCAAATGAACATAACTTCTTCATCTGAACTCGGAATATGGTCATTATTATATCCAAATTGAAGCCCTAGAAGTATTCTTTCCCATGGTTATGGTATCACATCAAAATCCAATGGTTATAGTGAAGGTATGCCGATTTTCATCATTCGCTTATACCTTCAACAGTAATATCTTGTACTCCTTGATTTATGTGATTGTACCATGGACGAATAAATATATAAACTTAACATATTTAGAGATTTATTAAATCTAGAAACCTTAGATTTAATAAATCTCTTAATATGCTAGGAATATATATCAATATCTCCAATAAATCAAATATATAAACTAAACATATTTAAAGATTTATTAAATCTAGAAATCTTAGATTTATAAAATCCTTTAATATATTAGGAATATATAATTATATCTTCATAAAATCTCATATTATATCCTCAAAATCTATACAAATTTACTTGAATTTTGCCATTACAAATAATGGGATTTAATTTTGATTAAAATCTAACAATCTCCTCATTGGCAATATTCAACTACAAATTTCCTTAAAACATTCAATGATGTAGTTTTGTCCACCTCGCAGTCAATGGAGATAATGTAAGTACGACAATAAACCTGCAACAATATTATACCAAAACTCATAAGAAAAAGTGTTAAAATATCAAGAATAAATAAGTAATATGACTTCACAAAATTATTATATATATATATATATAACACTTTGTCACTGATTTGCCAACAAGTTAGATGATTAAAATTAAGGACCAAAAATCCTAATAATCTCCACATTTGGCAATTTTGGATAAACTTACAATATATTTCAGACAAAAAAATGATATGCATGTAAAGATTTATATGCAACACATAAGCACACAAGAAGTAAAAAAACATATGCACATAAAACAAACTCCCTCTCAATCACACAAGAACAAATCACACTCCCCCTCAATTACCAAATCATTCTCCCCCTTTTTTGTCCCAAATTGATAAACTAAAAAAAAATCTTTTTGTTAAAGAACTTAATTAAAGAATAAGTACAATCTTTATGCATATCTTTACATGTTGAAAATCACAAAATTGAGTCAATTAGGCCAAACACACACAACGAATAAAAATCAATCTTTGATTACATATGAATGAACCTAATCAGAGATGATTCTATGTAGAGATAGTGAGTGCGTGCCTTAAATGATTTCCAAATACCCGACTAAAATCCTGGGTGGGATCGATCTAGCTGAGTCACATTTAGTTTTTGGATTTCAAAATTTTTTAGCGTCAAACCAGTTTTGACCCAAATTAGTTTCAGAAATTCTCCCCCTCAACTTGAAACTACAGTTATTTTATAGTTAAAGAACAATAGCTGAATGTTGGAGCCTTCACACTAATCGAACGAAAAGGTACACGGCTCTCATAGGTAGGCATTTTCACGAGCTAAAAAATACATTTTGCTTTTAAGTAGGGGTTTTCACGCTAATGGAACGAAAAAGTACACGATTCTCATAGGCAGCTATTACCACAAGCAGATAATTATTATAATTTCAAGAGAGAGAAGATTGAATCTTTATGTTTAATAGGGTCTAGACTATATGGTCATTTTAGGAACTCTTAATTTTTCTAGAGTGAGAAAGACTTATAAATTCATTTGAACCCAAATTTGGAGGTTAGGGTATTGAAACTCCTCTAAGTGTGTACATAATAGATTCAACCATTATGTTTTAAACAATTATAAATAAGATTATCTTAAAAAAAAAACAAAAACAAAGTCTACAATTAGTCTAAGCCTCAAACTCAATGAATTTCATACAAATAGAAATAAGGTATAGACATATTACTCACAATTTAATAAAGTCCTCTGAAAGTTTTTTATATATATTTTTTATAACCGTTTTTTTACCCAAAACAAATTAACACAGTTATACATAAAACAAAACAAAAGAAGAGAAAAAAAAAAGCATAATCATTTTTTAAAAAGAATATTATATTTTTTTCTAAAATAAAAAAATAAAATAAAACAAAATAGAAAAATTAAACTACACTAAAAGTGCATCAATCTAATTATTTTTATTGGCAAGAAAACCATCAAGATCACTTTTTTGTAACACAAGATTTTCTAACTGTAATTTGATCTTTTGCAACATAAAAATTAGGTGTAAATTTAGACACATTATTTTCAATCCATGAGTTATAAGAAACTCTTTTAATTCGAGAATAAGGCAATTTATCTTGAAACTCATCCACGTTAAAAATTTAAGGATATTAAATCATGCCATGCAACTGAAAACAAATTGGTCTAATGTGACCCCTAATTTCAAATAAATGACAAACATGTATGAATCCGTGCTTTCTTACCTCATCATGTAAAATGGTGGAATTATCCGTCTGATTACGCCACTCAATCTTTTTCTTTGCCGAGGGACCAAAATATGACCTTTAATTCCATGATCCTCTTCCATTAACACCTTTCACAAATGTTGGTGCTACTTAAACTGGAGTCGACTCGTCAACTCTCTCCTTTCCTTTGGATGCTTTGCTTGAAAAAGCACTAGTAAATCCATATCCAGTTCTGTCTGTAGCTACTTTTTGACATCCAAGCATATCATCCAATGGCTTTGTCGCTACATTTAATAACTTGAAAGTAACTTGAGCAGATATCAAATCCGATTCAATATTGGCACATTTTGACCCAAGATTTCTTTTAGACTCAACACAATCATGCAATTCTTTTTCCATGAAATCTATCCTATCCTTTTTAGTCTGACTCAATTCAAGAAACTTATTCCTTTCTGTTTCACATTTGGAGAGTTTGTCACACAAAATCTCCTTGTCATATTTTAATCTACCCACCAAAGCTTGAGTTTCAGATAACTCTTGCTTCAACTCATTTTTCTCCTTCTCACAAGACTTAACCTTTTTAGCCAATTTTAAGTTTTTGTTAGTTAATAAGATGCTTTCGTCATATAGCTTATTATAGATTTCTTGAAGATAATCTATCTCACTCATCTCACCATCTTCATCTACCACATCAGGAGACACATTTTTAGACTCACTAGACTCCCCTTAAAGAGAAGCGGTAAAGGCTACGAAATTTCCACCATCTGGATCAACCTTATCCTCTTTCTCAGATTCATCACTCTCATCATGCCAAGTGATAGTGAAGCTTTTTTGTTTTTTTCTAAGAAAGTTCGGGCATTCTTTAGCAATATGTCCAAATCCTTGGAATACAAATCATTGGATTTCAAAAATTTTGGATTTTGAAGCATTTTTGGAAGATTTAGACATATTTTTCAATTTTTTTTTCCCATCATTCTTAAGTGATCGTTCATCCTGATCCAGCTTTCTACTTTTGATATTTTTTCTAAATTTTTTAGCAGTGACAGCCATCATCTTAGAATCAATGTCACAATCTAAATCACTGTTAGACTTTTGAACTGAAGTAAAAGCCAAATTTTTTGAATTTTTATTTTTCTGAAAATTAAGCTCATAATTCTGCAGATTTCCAACCAAATCTTTGATTGAAATAGAATCGACATCATTACATTCTTCTATTGTTGTGACTTTTGGTTCAAAACGTTCGAGTAAAAATCTTAAAATTTTTTGAACAATTTTAGAACTTGAAATTTTCTCACCCAAATTAAAACATGCATTCACTATATCACTCATATTAGCATAAAAATTATCAAAATAATTATCATCTTTCATATGACGAATTTCAAATTGAGTAGTAAGATGCTGAAACTTTGAAATTTTTATGGTATCAGTACCTTCGTGATTGACCTGAAGGATATTATATACTTCTTTAGCGATTTCACATGTGCATATACGATGGAATTCTTCAGATGTGACTGCGCTAAAGATAGCATTCATAGCTTTACTGTTCCAACCTGCATCCACAAAATTGGCTCTGTCCCGTGTAGCTGTGGGCTTACGAACGGATTCTCCATCAATAATAATTATGGGATTTTTATATCACTCATCAACTATCAACCACACACGTTTATCAATAGCTTCTAGGAAAGCTCTCATGCTAACTTTCCAAAATGGATAATTATTTTCGTTAAGTAGAGGTGGTCTACCAGTTGAGAGACCTTCTCTAAGCAAATCCATAATTGGAAATCAATCGGAAGATCAAGTTTGTAAAACTTTAAAAACAAAAGAATTTAAACCATCCCCTTTAATACCAATTGATAAATCACAATAATTTGAAAATATTGTCTTCGATAATTATCGATTGAAAAATATTATTTTTGGTAATTTGAAAAATAATAAAATTAGTCCTGATTGATGGATTTGCATGAATTAATCTTCTTAATCACGGAATTAATTTAAGAAGATAAGCAAGCATGCAACAAAAAAAACACAACCACAAGAGACAATAATTTTTACGTGGAAAACCCAACTCTAGAAAAAATCATGGGACCGCTACTGGATCCAAAAATCAAGCACTATAAAAGCATTGGTTACAAGACAATCTTACAAACCCCGATGATGTCTCCACACCCAAATGGTTGTAAAATTCTTCCTGCCGAATCCACGTACACCAATTACGTGCCTGACTGCCGACGAAACCCACAATCGGAATTTTGAATCTTCGAGAACTTCTAGAAGAACTCCACGAACTCGAATGATGAAGATTTGATGTTGCTTGATGACATTCTTGAAGGAGTAGAAATGTAATGAATCACTGAGCGGGATAAAGAACTTAATGATTGAATCAGCGGATTACAAGAATACGTTGAAGCTTTCTCAAGAATAATTATCCCCCAAATAATCTCTTTAATTTCACTCCAATTCTCTCAAATAAGTTGCTCAGTAATCTTTGGAATTTTGTCCCAAATTTTTGAGACCAAGGGTCTATTTTATAATAAAAATCTCGAGCCAAAAACTTCCAAATTTCACAAGGTTCCAAACTCGGACCACTCGAGCGGACTACACTCTTGGTCCAACTTCAAACGAGCATCAATTCTTCATCCGAGCTCGGAATATGGTAATTTTTATAGCTAAATTGAAGCCCCGAAAGTGTTCTTTTCAATGGTTCTTGTATCACATCAAAATTTAATTTGTAGAAAAGTTATGACCAAAATAGTGAATGTATGTCAATTTCTATTGTCCGTTTTTGCATGTCTTTGGCCGAACTTCTTCTTGAAACCTTATTTTCTTCAATGTTGAACCTTTTTATCAA
>JAULLD010385599.1:0-10847 GCA_035668095.1 Sarracenia minor
GTTGTCCAAATTCGAAAATCGATCCAATATTGGAAAATCGTGTAAGCTAAAATAATTATCAAGATGCTTTTAGACCTGACTCTAATAGCTAAAAGCTAGATTTAAGCCAAAGGGAGAAAAAAATCACATTTTTCGGCCCAAACGAACCTCACGGCTAGAGTTTTTCGGTTGATCAGTGAAACACCAAAATAAATCCAATGTAAATCAGTAGATAGGTTTAATATGTCGAGAATCTTACATCTGTGAAGAAAAATGGAAGAAATCAAACCGGTAGAAGCCAAAACCGAACCCCCGAAATCACCGAAGCTCGGCGCCGTCCTCCTCCTTCTGTATCAATCAAGAAATTTCAACAAAAGCCCAAACAAAATTACTAGAAAGGTAGAGGAGGCTTCGAATCATACTTTAGACGAAGGAATCGGAAGAATTGAGCCAAAAATCGAGCCGAAATCACCCGGAGAAGCTCGCGCCTCTCGTCCCCTGTTTTCCGGTTCTCTGGCTCTGTTTTCTCTCCCCCTCCGACGGTTGATGGCGGCGATGGGTGCGCCGGTGGTATGGTGGTGCTCGGCGGTGGTCGGCGCCGGTCGGGGTGGCCGGCGGCCCCCTCCGATCTCTGGTTCTCTCTCTCGCCTCTCCATTATCTTTCTCTCCCTCGCGTGCGTATGTGATACGCGATTCTTGGCCCCCGAAGCAAGCATTTAATTTTTTTGTTTTATTATTTTATTTTTTTTTATGGTTCTAGAATTTGAGGCAAATAAATACATTTAAAAAAAATATTTTCCTTTAAAAGAAAATTTTAAATTTTGCCGAGAATTTTTCGAAAAACAAAATAGGTTATCCGAAAAAAGAAAAAAAAATTATCCGGGGTAAAATAGGTTATCCAAACTCTTTTTATTTAAATACATTATTAATCAAAAAGCTCGGGTCATTACAGGCCATCGTTAATTCCTTGTAATCAAACTCCAATATGAAAACTATCAATCGACTTGACAAAATAATCCAGTTGCCGAAACACGGGGTGATGATTTCGACGAGATAAGATTGGTGATTTAGTACAGAATTTTGTTCAAATCATTGCCAATGTTGTCAAGTATTTTACTTCCAAAATTAACATTGGCATCGTTTTAATTAGCAAATTAGGCAAATGAATAATCAATTACTGAAACATAGCCTTCGTATATTTATCAATTTTTTTGCCTTGTTCAAACTTAAACTATTTTGCACATAATGCAAGATCGAAATTCTTTATTTGTGTTATCTCAATCTATCAATATTATGAATATAATAGATCAATTTCGAATTAAGAATGGAGGAGACAAGAACAGTTGGACTATTGTCAGTTCACTGATTCAATAATTCCCGATTAGTTCTCATAACCAATTTCCATCGATCGTCAATTAAATCTACAATTCTAATCTATATTCAACAATATTACACAAAAGGTCTTCAATTTCATGATTTAACCCTTAAATTCTGCTTAATTTGACCCAACGAATCAATACGGCTTAAGCCGAAGACGATCACGAAACATGAATTTTAAACGAAGATTTCAATCATGTAGTCATGAATCAAAATAGAATAGTTAGATTCCTATCTCGAAATCGAACCCTTGATGATCTCCAGTTGGGACAAACGGTACTTTTCCTCCATTTCCCCTACTTCACCGCCACTGTCTCCTCCTCTCATTCTTGATCAGTTACTCACAGCGGCACCAGAAATACTCCCATCGTTGCGCGTCGACTTCGTCGCCTCCATCATCATCATCATCATCATCATCATCTTCTTCTTCTTCTTCTTCTTCTTCTCTCTCTCTCTCTCTCTCTTTTCTTCTCTATTTTCTCCGCGACACCGACCCCTCCCCCCTATTTATTATATATATATATATTTCTTTCTCCTTCGAACTCTCTGGAAGCGACCTAAGTGTTTATAATTTTCTAGTAGCTTATAGGCTGCGTTTGGAAGACGGTTTATTGTTCTTCTCTTTTTATTTTCCTTTTTTTATATGCACATGTAGTTGTTGCTTAATCAAAAGAATAGATTTATTTTTAACCTTGTAATTAAAATTTTATAATTTAGCCTTTTAAATTTTTCATAATTAAATAATAAATTAATATCCTTAATTTTGGAAATTTTAATAATTAATTAAATTGGGTCGGGACATTATAATCTCCCCCACTTAGGAGATTTCTTCCCCGAAATCAAATAATCTTACGATGTGTACAGAATAAACCCCCCTTTTTTCAATCAGACCATCATAATCACAATTAGTTCGACGAGAGTTCTCTCAAAAAGTTCTTCGCCAACTACTTTAACTCGGACATCTCGTCGGGACGTTTATCCAAAATACTTCTTAATAAAGGATTTCTTTAACATCACGCCTATATTTTCAAGATCACGCCACGCTTCCGCTGCGCTATTATGATCCAGCCATTATTATAGTTCGATTCATACTCATTGTTGTCCATAATGTCTCTTCTCTAAAGCAAGTGGCATAATTTTCCTTTTCTAATAATTGTGCCACAACCATCCAATCGGTAGGCGTACTTATTCAACACAACAATCTTGGAAACATCAACAAGAAATATCTCTTCCTCAAATATTTTTATTGACTCGTAACAGTATCCTAGTGTAGAGGAAGTATTAAACCAATTCATGATCTACTCTCCATTCTTAGAACTAGAATTGCTAATGATTAAAAAAATCTCTCTTCGAAAACACTACTCCGACCCTCAACTTTAATCCCTAACTTTTCCAGAAACTTGAGTAGCTGGAAATATAGGTTAAAAACCAATAGTTTCCCACCCTAATACTCACATAATCCCAATATATTAAGAAAGAACTTCATCTTTTATACTTTCTCGAATGCCCAGCTTTTCTAGAATTTGACTCGTCATCGTATTATCAAATTCATCTCTATCTCTTTCTTTGACTGAAAGTGCACACAAAATGCGCTCCAACGGAACATATCTTAGACTTCATATTTAGCTCTTTTAACTCATCCAACTTTGCTCTCCCGTTATGAGGTAGAGATTGAGAAGCACAACAGAATCCACAAGTCCAAGTGGTCTTATCCTAAAAATCCTCATTACAGAAATAGCGAACTTCTTCATCATTTCACATAAATTTTGGATGAAAGTTCCCCTTCTCATAACATCTTCAAATTTCAATAGTGCAAGCTCGATAAAAAAAAAAACATTTTTCGCACCCTTTGCCTTCACTTGTTTCCTTACGTTCGGTACTCTGCTTAATATCCACCTCATAGTGATATGGAAGGTATTCGCCTCATAATGATACGAAAGATTCTCGTCTCCAGAAATCTTAAGTGAACATGATCAAAATATGCAATGCTTCTTTTACGTAAATCTGATAAAGGCTTTCTAAAGATACAACCTTTCGAGGTGTCTATACTTTCCTAAGAGAGTTGAAAACTTCAGTGTTCTTATTATTGAGTGATTGACTCTCATCTAAGATGAGAATCAATGAGTAGGTCAGAAGTGTCTCTTGGTAGAAAACTACATTTTTTCTAATCTCATTATCACAATTGATAGTTGAAAATTGCTTATATCCTAAGAAATGAACACTTTTCTAAACCGCTCACTATGGTATTGTCATTCTTGACCAGAAAGGGGTAGGGGACGAGCTCCCCCACTTAAGACTCGTTATCATATAAACCGTAATTATTTCTATCATCATAGGCTTGCCTACTCATCTCTGTTAACGCTACACACAAATGCCATTCATATATAAACTGCTCTCATTGATTATTCTCCAGGGGTGATGCAACACAACATTCAACCCTTAAGTACACAAACGGGTTTTGTTATTGAGTAAACATCACTCAATGTTGTCCATCGGCAACTCCAAGGCATTGAATACATAAACATTCACATAAAAGATCAAGAGTGAGTCTCTCTGCAAAAATCTTCGACGAAACCACAATTTGAACTCTTTGTGATTACAACCAACAACGGCTAATGACATGAAACTTTACCATTGAAGTGTCTAACTCGTATAAAGTATTTTTATAGATGCAATACTCACCTAGGGGTAAAACCCCAACGTTTATGACAAAATTACAACATAATTTATATATCCATACTTATCTCATTACATTAGTCTCATTTCTTCAACTTCACCAATCGTTACCTTCCATTTGAGGTTATTAGTGAACCTCACCTCCAATAAATTCAATGTATCTTTAAACAACCAGTCTTCTTTCTCACCACTTCTAACTAGATGTTTTCAGGTCACGGATGTGTCATAAACTGACCATACATTAAAGGTACTTGTCTATAAATCATTAGTCATTCCTAAATGAACTCAAGTCTATTAGTCAAATACTCAGACTTTCGATCAACACTCCCACACTATTATATAACAGTAGTCATTATCATTATGTTTACAATCAATTTTCAACTAAATCTCATACGATAATTTCAATCTTTTAACCCTTGTTAAAATTTCAACATGTCTCCATCTATGATTTTAAATTAAATTTTTCTTTTTGAATAAGTTCTCAATTATATATAGATTGACCTTTCTTCTTAAACTCTATATTCAGAATAATTCATCTACATATCTACTTGACATTTAATCACCACATTCATATAACACACAATGAGGGGGACCCCTAAAATGACCTGCCAATCTGGTTATCTTGTTCGGATTTCCAATTAAAATAGACATTAGCTCGATGTCCTTTTAACTGGAACCCCAAACCAGTACCCCGGTCGCACAAGGCTAGTCACATCATCTAGGAATCCAACCTCTAAATCCCAACATATCACACCACAAATGCATATAATTCACACCATAAGTTAAACACACAAGTACACAACTCATGAATGCAACATACAATAACTCTCACGTCATAGACACACACGTCCCACTGTCCCAAGGTATTTGAGCTTAATGCTCTGATACCAAGCTGTAACACCCCGATTTCCTTAGACTATTTAAATTTATTTATTTAATGTTAAAGAATTTCTATAATGAAAATTTAGAATTATTCTTTGTTTGGTTATTGAAAAATCTCATATTTTAAAATCAATCCCTCCCAATTGAGTGAACATGACTACAAGGTCCAAAGCCCTGCGATTGAAGGAGGGTTTGTCTCATTCCATGGTGAGATCTCCCTCATTAGGCATTACACCCCTTTCAGGTGCCCTAACTGGTCTAGAGGATGGCGGAGTCCTAATATATGGCGAAAAGGTCCATGAGGTAAGCAAGGCTAGAGCTTCCCCTAGCCCACTTGATGAGGAAAACGTTTCAGTGCCGGAGGAGGGGGGAGTTGTAATGGGAGCTCAACCTGAAGGTCCGTCCGAGAACGCTTTGACCTTCGCTCTCCCACCAACCATGACGACCTACAAATCACCTACTAAACTCAGTGAGATTTTGGTTAATGAGTTAGAATTCATTGACGCTCAAGCGATGGACGATACCTCTAACGAGGCGGAAGGAGAGGTGGAAATCTCCGATATTATGGTTAGAACGGCTGAGCACGACATTGGTATGGCTATGCAGAAGTTCAAAAATATGAAGGATGCCCAGGATGCTTAGATCTGAGCTAGGAATTAAAGGTAAAAAAGTCCTTGATAATGTTGATGTTCCGATGTCCCCTTCCGTGCCCAGAGTCCATTAAAGGGGTTTTGGTCGTAATGGAAGTCGAAGAGGCAGATTTGGGGGAAGGGGCGATCGTCCCTCTTTCGACAATGTCGTCTGGAAGGAGAAGAATAAGGATGACTGAGATAATCCTCTGGAGAAACCTAGCATTTTCTACGTGCCTCATAACTATTCCAAGAGAAACTGAGCCTCACTACTCAACCTAAGTAGGTCCTCTATGAATTTGGCATACATTAAACCCACGAACTCTGAATACACTGATTTAGTTGAGATTGAAGATGAGCATGTTGATGATATATCTTTGGAAGGTTGTCTTGTTGGTTACTTCCTAGATGCAGACCATGCTTTCAATCTTGTTAGAGCTACGACCCGCACTCTATGGGCCCAAGATGGTCTGGAAGAGATTTTAGGCAATGATAAAGGTTTTTTCATTTTCAAATTAAAAAATTTGGAAGCAATGGAGCTTGTTCTAGAAAAAGGCCCTTGGCACTTTTCAGGTAAACACTTGATTCTTAGGAAATGGAAACCGAATTTTGTTTTTGCAAAGGAAACTATACCAACTATCCCTGTATGGGTAATACTCCATAGCTTGCCGCTTGAATATTGGACAAAAGGGAGTCTTAGCCACATCATAAGCTCCCTGGGTAGACCTCTTTATGTGGACCGTGCAACGGATATGAAGAAGAGAAACTCATATGCCAGGGTATGTATGGAAGTTGAAGCTTCAAAGCCTCTACACCACTTCCTTACTATCAAAAGAGGAGATAATCTCTTGATGATTCCTATGGAATACCAAGGTCTGCCAGCTATTTGCAAACTATGTAAGGCTTAAAGTCATGAATCAGCAAAATGTAAGCGCAATTTGCCAACTAATACTAAACACGCTTGGATTCTAGTCGGAAAAGGGAAAGGTATGCATGATACTCAACATTCAACTGGTGTGACACAGGGGTCCCCTAATGATCTGCCATCCTCCTCTCAAGTTCCAGGAAAGGAATCCCAGCCTGTGGAAGAAATCAAAGGTACAGTTCCTATAGAGAATCCTAACCAATTTGATTGCCTCAAAGGTATTCCTGACGCAATGGAGGATCTTCAGCTTCCTTCAGCTAGGTCGACTGGGGTTGATGGTCTAGTACCAGATTCCCCTTCTCCCCTGTCCCCAAACATTGAGTCGGCTATGACAAATGAAGAAGAGCCAATCGAAGATATTGATTTAGCTAAGTCAGTTTGCAACCAAGCTGAGGAGATGGATGAAACAAGTATGGAGGCATATCCCAAAACAAACGAGCAAACTAACAAGAAAAGGAGCAACACTAAAAAAGAAGAAGCGCAGGTCCTTTTCATAGCCTTTTCCTTGTTTAAAATTCTATCATGGAATATAAGGGGTCTTAATAGTCCTCTAAAACAAAGAGAGCTTAGGACTATTGTTGCTAGATCCAAAGCCCACATTTTCGTTGTTAATGAAACTAAGATAAAAAAAAAAAAAAGATAACTCCGAAAGGGTTTTTGACTTCATTTTTCCTGGCTGGAGCTTTGCAAGTAACTATGATTTCAGTAGCTTGGGTAGAATATGGGTTTACTGAGACCCTAATTTTGTGGGTATTAAAGTGTTGAATGTGAGGGAGTAGTGCATACATTGCAAAATTGTTTTTTTTTTTTTTTTTGAGGATAAAGTCTCTCTCTTTGGGACTTTTGTCTATGGGCATAATCTTAATAAGGAGAGGGTATCCCATTGGAAGAAATTGGTTTTTTTGGCTCGTTGCTTGCCTAACACTCCATGGTTTGTTGTGGGAGACTTTCATGCCATCAGACACCCTTGTGAACGTTTCGGAGGTAATAAAAATTGGCTGCCGCATATGGAGGATTTTAATAACTTCCTCTATGAAGCTGAGTAGGATGACTTGAGATATAACGGGCTTTATTTTACATGGTCTAATAACCAAGGGGGTGTTAACACTGTGAAATCCAAAATAGATAGGGTCATGGTTAATGCTTCCTGGCTCAACCCATTTACTCAATTTGCTGTTAATTTTGGCCCCTCTGGTATCTGGGACCATGCAACTATTGAGCTTAAGGTCGACTTTAAGGAGGTGAAAATCAGGAAACCTTTCAAATATTTTGACAGCTGGGAAAAAAATCCTAACTTTCTTCCACTTGTTGAAGAGGTTTGGAACACAGAGATTGAAGGGTCTGATATGTTTCAACTTTGTCCAAAGCTTAGACTTCTCCAAGTGCGTCGGAAAAAATGGAACAAGGAGAATTTCAACGATATTTCCAATCGAGTTGCATCCCAACGTCTTCAGCTGCAATCTCTCCAACGAGACCTTGATAGCAGCCCGGATGATTGTAGGTTACAAAACATAGAGCGGTAAGCCTACAAATTGTTCATTGACCTCTCTATGGCTGAGGAGAGTTTTGACAAGCAAAAGTTTAGGAATTAATAGCTGAACCATGGTGACCAAAACACATGCTTCTTTTTTAAATCCGTCAATTTTCAGAGAAATAAATCTAGAATTATTTCCTTGATCAAGGATAACGGTGATACTTATGAATATTTTCAAGAGGTGATAGCTCATGTTGTTAACTACTATCCAAATTTATTTGATACTGATTGTTCCCCTGACCTGGAGTTGGTGAAGGACATTAATGAAATTGTTAAAAACAAGCTTTCTCCTGAAAGCATTAACGTTACGAACAATGAGGTGATAGAGGATGAAATCAAGGAGGTCATGTGGTCCTTAAAGGCTAATAAAGCCCCGGGCCCAGATGGTTTCTCTGCCGGTTTTTTAAGGATGCTTAGAGCATAGTGGGAGGTGATGTGGTAAGGGCTATCAAAGCTTTTTTTTTATTATAGGCTTCATGCTTAAAGAAGCTAATGCTGCTTCTATTGTCCTTATTCCTAAGATCCCCAACCCATCCTCTATTAAGGAATACAATCCTATATCTTGTTGTATCACTATTTATAAGTGTATTTCAAAGATTATTGCTAACCGTGTTAAGCATTCTCTTCATGAGATCATTTCCCATGCCCAGTCCGCTTTCATACAGGGTAGAAGAATCACAGATAACATCTTCCTCTCTCAAGAGCTTCTCAGGGACTACCACAAAGCTAATAAGGGGCCCCGTTGTGCTCTTAAAGTGGATATGATGAAAGCTTATGATAATGTCAGGTGGTACTTCATTGTTGTCACTCTCCAAGCTATGGGATTTTCGAGTAAAATGGTGAATTGGATTAAATCATGCATGACTACTCCATCCTACTCTATTGCTATTAATGGTGGTCTCTTTGGCTTCTTTAAGGGTAAAAAGGGGATGAGTCAAGGGGACCCTCTATCTCCTAATCTCTTTGTTATGGATATGGAAGTGTTGTCAGGCCTTTTCACGAAGTACATAGAAGAAAGGGGGTTCAATTATCATTGGAGATGCAAAAAGGAGAAGATTGTCCATCTTTTTATTTTTTATTTTTTTTTTGCAGATGACCTTATGGTTTTCTCTACGGGAGAACCTCAGTCTATTGCCATCATCCGGGATGTCCTTAATAAGTTTCATTCCTTGTTAGGGTTATCTCCAAGTCCTGCTAAGAGTGATATTTATTTCTCCGGTGTCCGTGATAAAAGTAAACAAGACATCTTGAATATATTGGGTTACCGGGATGGCACTCTTCCGGTACGGTATCTGGGTGTTCCCCTTATTACTACCATGCTTTCTTTTAAAGAATGCAAGCCTCTTATTAACAAAATTGTCGCTCGTATCAAAGTTTGGACAAGCAAATTCCTCTCATTTGCTAGGAGACTTCAACTTATCAGATCGATCCTCTTCTCCATGCAGGTTTATTGGGCTTCTTTGTTCATTTTACCTAAAAGAGTCTTTAAGGAAGTTGAAAATTTGATGAGATCCTTCTTGTGGAGTGGCCAGGAGATGAAAACTCCGGGTGCTAAAGTTGCATGGAAGGACGTTTGTCTCCCGAGGCGGGAAGGTGGCTTGGGCATTAAGTCCCTCGCCATATGAAACAAAGATGCTATTGCCAAACATGTTTGGTTTCTTCTGACAGGTGACAGGGTGTCTCTTTAGTGTATGTGGGTCAAGACTAATTTATTAAGAGGCAAACCTTTTTGGGCCATTAAAGTCCCCCAATCGGCAGCTTGGTGTTGGAGGAAAATTTTACAACTTCTTGATCTGATTAAGCCATTTATTAAGTATAATATTGGGGATGGATTTGATACCTTTCTGTGGTGGGACCCATGGCACCCTTGGGGCTCTATTACAGAGGTTAAAGGAGCTAGGATCATCTATGACTCCGTCTTAAACTCATTTGCTAAGACAGATGCCAGCATTTGTGGGAGGGCTTGGAGCTGGCAGAGTAATTGTAATATTGACCTTATTGAGATGGAGAAGCGGTTTCCTTTCTTCCTGATGATTCTAAAAGGGATTCCATCACCTAGTTTCTCGACAGAGGCTAATTTTCAGTTAGTTCCTTTTGGAATAAACTGCGGACTCATAAAGATAGCCCTCCATGGGTCAATATTGTTTGGTTTCAACAACATGTTCCTCGTTTCAGCTTTATCCTTTGGGTAGCTCAGAGAAATAAATTAAATACCAGTGATAGGCGTAAATTATGGGGTCTGGGCGATGACTGCATATGCATCTGGTGCGCTGACACTGAGGAGTCACTCGACCATCTTTTATTTTCTTGCCCTTTCTCCTGGTAAGTGTGGCAAAAGATCCTTGGAATATGCAATATTAGACATTGGAAAAATTCTTGGAGAAACTGGTGGCAATGGACTCTTGTCAATACCAAGGGAAAGAATTTATTTTCCAAAGTCTTCAAGTTGGACTTCTCATCTGTGGTTTATTTTATTTAGAAGGCTAGAAATATAGGGAGGTTCCAACACAAAACGTACGAGGTTTCTAAGGTGGTTAGTGATGTGGATGATACGGTTAGAGAAAGACTTTCTCGTATTCGTAGAATTCTTAAATCACCTACAAATCTTGTCATCCAAAAACGCTGTGTAACAACCCAACCCTTCACACGCCAACGATATTGTTCACTTTGGGTCCCACCCTCACGGTTTTGCATTTCTCAGGGGGTCACCCATCCCAGAACTACCCCAGGTTAATCCTCTTTAACCATGGAGTACTTATGAGACTTCTACCACTTGGGAAAAGGCCTCGTTGTGTGTTAGGATGCAGGTTTTCTCTTATATAGCCCAGGACTCCCTCTCCCTTTC
>JAULLD010387811.1:0-10839 GCA_035668095.1 Sarracenia minor
GGGAAACTCTGCCGAAATTTCTAAAAATTTCAAGAGTTAGAATATTTTCTAACATTTTCATAAATTTTCTTAAAATGGGAAAAGTGTTCTTATTCTCTAAAATCAATGTTTTAAAAGGATGAGTATTCGGCTACAGACCCGGTTATCGGATGTTTTTATTAGATTAGTATTTGTTTTAGATTAGGACGTTACACAACATAAATAAAATATAGAATTAATCTACTCCTATGTTACCAAATTAAAGCTTCATCATCACCCGAGGCGGAGGAAGGGACTTAGCCACTCATGGTCAGGCAGAGCTCCATCGTCAAGTCAATATCGATCGTCATCGGTAGCTCCTCGGCGAGGTTCGGACCTTCCAGAGGTGACTTGGCCCGGGTGGCTGAAGCAACTAACTACTAAATATAAGAGAAGGTGACTCAATATAAGAAGATTGAATTGAATATTTTTAAAACACAATACAAGGGGTCCTATTTAGAGTGTTTTAGATCCTCGAAATTAGTAACTTCAGACATGGAGCGTCTCGACGGTTAGCATCTGGCGTCCAGACGGATTTGCGTGGACACCACGTCCGTTTCCTGTTTCATAGCGTCAGGACAGTAGGTGATAGGCGTCGGGATGGAAATTTCTTGGGCATCACGATGTGAAGCATCGGGACTGTAAAGAGAACAGGAAAGAAGGAAAAGAACAGAAAAATATAAATAATATAAACACATAGATACTAACATCATAATCCCAACCCAATAGGCTGTCACATATCATCTGAGAACGTTAAAGATAAATTTGTAAATTTCTGTGTTCTCAACTTCTAAACAGAGTAACTTTTAAGCTGCAAAATAATTTATGATAACTCTCTCAACCTTATACCTGGTGTGTGTGTGTGTGTGTGTGAACTCAACTAATAATTAACCAGCATGCTTTTGAATCTATTAAGTTCCAAATAATCAAATCAACCAGATCTCGATTTCAAATCTTACCTGATATTCGCTCAGAATCAATTATCTCCGAAACAAGCTATAATCACTCAATTAGGGTATGTGATAGAGGTTATGT
The DNA here is from genome assembly GCA_035668095.1 of Sarracenia minor. Taxonomy (NCBI): domain Eukaryota; kingdom Viridiplantae; phylum Streptophyta; class Magnoliopsida; order Ericales; family Sarraceniaceae; genus Sarracenia; species Sarracenia minor. The sequence goes on from JAULLD010387811.1 coordinate 1,054, forward strand.
CTATGCAAATCAAAATTTTAGCACATAACCATGACACTTGAAAAGCGGAGTTTCAAAGAAATTGACTTAGAATCTCGTGATTGGAATACTAATTATTGAGAATTTTAATGACTTCATCAGACTGTACTATCTTTTGGGATCAACTAGGACTTCATTTTTGGTTGTAATTTTAGGTAGGAAGCTTTTATCGGCTAGTGTCAAGTATGTGTAAAGCACTATCTGAAAAGATGGTTACAAGAAAGGATATTGGAGTGCTGTTATTTCAATCGTAGCTCAGTATGATGTAATGATGTCATCAATACTGAATCATCTCCCTCAACTAGTATACAACGGGATGCTAATACCACATCCCCGTCGTATCAAAAATAGATGTACTCCAACGTCGTCATCACTACATCATCTCCCAAGGCTCATCTACAACGGGATGTTAATACTACATCCTCATTGTATCATGTAATATTCTCATCACTGAATCGTATCGCGTAACTCATCTACAACAGTATGTTAATACCACATCCTCGTTGTGTCACAAACGAATCATGTGATAATGATAATACCTCACTCATAATGCATCAAAAAGCTGTCAGTGTCTCATTTTTGCCACTCTTTTAAAAAATTGGGTTGTTTTTTTTAAACGATGTATTTATCAATGAGTGTGAGACAAAGATGAACATCTCTGAGTAACTGCTATATATGTAAAATAATCTCTGGTGGTCGCTACGTCTTCTGTAAGTCTGGATCCTTTCCATTTACCATAAATTTAGAATAATGCTCTAGGGATTTTATATGGGTAATTAAAACAAAAACATGCTTATATCCTCACAACTAAGGCTAAAAGTGGGGGGCTAAGGATGATGTTTATATGAAGGAACGATTAGGTACAAAAAGTCAAAGATGGCCTAACATCCTTTCCCATAATTCAATACAGTCATTCAGAAGCAAAATATGGTGTATTCTCAATTTCTTAGCCAAAAAGAGGAACAACGAGATTCAGTATAATTTTGATTGAAGTCAAAGGTATCTTTTATGAGTAAGTGTATAATTCTCCCATAATAAAAGATAAGGCTCAAAAGCTCTCGAAGGGTTAAGTCTCCACCATTTCTGTCTTTCTAATTATTTTTCCCTATCAAAACTCATTGGTATGCTAATTAAATAATCAATTAAGTGTGCAAAGGAATACTAAGTGGTTTGGTCTTTGATTATTATTCACTCAAGATTTTTTGGAAGCTTAAAAATTAACTAATGTTTTTCTCATTGAAAATACGTTGTTTACAGGTTTATTTTTAACTTTTTCAGACAACATATTTTTGCCAAATTTTTGTATACTCTTATATGGAAATGATATTGGTAAATATCCCACCCACCAACTTAAACTGGACAATGTCCTCATTGGACAAAAAATATAGTTAAGAGGAAAGGAGTGAAGAAGTTACCAAGATATGCTACAATTGTTCATTGTGTTTAAGTTGCTGAAACTTACTGAACTGTGTAGGTATGTATAATGACACATTCATTCAGATAAAGTGCGTAAAGAGCAAGGCAATAAGTAAACAACAGATGGAGCACAAATAAACTAAATACCGTAATTTTATTTCATTTCATATAAAAGAGTACAAAAGGTCGGACCAATGGCCTATGAGAAAATACATGATGGCAATAATAAAAAGAAAAATACACAGAAAAAGAAAATAAGACAAAAGACAGGTTTCGAAGGAGGGTTGCAGTTGGTCGAGGGAATGGTGGGGGAGGTGTATGTGAAGGTTAGGTTGAGAAGAGATGTGGTAGAAGGTGGTGGTTGGATAGATCGGGCGGTTGTTAATATGTTAGGAGATGGGTCGTGGGTAGGATGGCTGGATTTTTGGAGCAAATGGGAGGAGGAGGAGAGTTGTTGGATTGGGTTGGTGAAGTTAAGTGTTTGATGTGGGTGGTTTAGGTTGGAGAGCGTGGGTGTTGTTGGGGCCATGTGATGGTAGCTATGTGCGAAATGGGGGTCGATTGGGGCGTAGGTGAAGGAAATTTTGAGGTGTAGGAAGGGGTGGAGGGTCATATGGCCAATTGGTTGGTGGATATAGGGGTTGGGTGTAGATACATGGGGCTTGATTATTCGAGGTAGGGAAGGGAAGGTCGAGTGATTTGGGGGACTAACTAGGATTGGGTTGTGTCCCACGGTCTGTGTGCAAGATTGGGTTGTGTCCTATGGGGTGTAGGTTTCTAGGTTAATGGGGAGAGGTGTTGATAGTGTAATCCCATCGTGTCAGCTTACGTCGGTTGAACATTTTCTGAGGGGTGATTCGAAAGAGTGGTGTTTATAAGAGGGAAAGGAAGGAGAAGAGGTTTGGGAGAGGTGTGAGAAGGAGTGGGTGTTTTTTAGGTTTTTATGGGCGCGCGGCATCCGGATGCCGAGTGGTTAGTGCCTGGACGGTGTTAACCGTCGCAACACGTGTACAAACGGTTAATAGAGTTTTAAAGCATCGCGCCTTTCCAAGGCGACGGAGAATGGTATTCGGTCTGGACGTTATAGTCCCATCCAGATGGTTTTGAAACTGACTGGACGTTTGACTGGCGTATTGAATGGAGTCTGTTGGGTTTACGTCCGAACGTTAAGATACCGTTCAGACGATGACGTTTGATTTTGTACTTTGAAAACTTAGTCGTTATTGGACGTGTCGTCCCGACAAAAAAATTTTCGTCCGAACATTTTTTTTAATTAATAAAACGTCACAAAAATAACATCTAAGACTTCAATAGGCCCAAAGCAATTGTTAGAACAAACGGCCTAGCATGTGGATACCAGACATTTCCACACTAATAACTATGTTACTTTAATATAGCAAAAGATGGGTCTTTTATACTCAGATCCCCAAGAGTTAGATTCCTTGTAGTACATCCTCAATTTGATCTTCGAATTGATTAGGTTGGTAGCTCAGGGCATTACGGCTGGATGTGTTTGCATAGGCATGGAGAGGAGTCTCAACCCATCCAGTGGGCTTACTCATCCCTCTCTTCACCACTTTGGATATATGTTGTCCTCGGGAACTGTAATACACTTTAAAATGTGTGTTGTAGTTATCTACTAACCCGCAACAACTTTCTTTGAGGCAACATCTACAGAATCCTTGTCTCTTAGCACTTCATTTTAAGGCAAATTGACTTTTTTCCTTGAAATGGCTCTTGCTAACCGGAGCTGGGCACACGATCCATTTAGCCTCGGCGTGCAGAGAGGACAACTCAGCTAAGAGAGTATTTTAACATCTTCGAACTGAATGATTCATCAAATTGAAGTTTGATTTTACTCCTCCCAACTTGAATAAAGAAATGTTTGTATTGGTGGAGTCATTTTTGGGACATTTCTTGGTTCCCTCCCAAACAGGGCTAAGTTTAACGTCTTCAGCCAGACTTCGCTAGCCGATTACTCGACTGACGGGATTGGATCGATGAGGTCAACTGATATGGCCGCAGGATCTATGGATGTGCCTTTTATGTAGGGTTTAAGCCTTTGCCCATTGACGTGCAGGAAGTGGCCTATTTTTGGGTTGAGTAACTGGCAGGCGCCATGTGGGTAGACATGAGTAACTATGTATGGGCCATCCCATCTAGACTGGAGCTTGCGAGGGAATAACCATAACTTGGAATTAAACAACCAGACTTTTTGATTAGGCTTGAATATTTTTCTATGGATATGTTTGTCATGAAAAGCCTTCATTCTTACGTTATAGATTCTAGAGTTGTTATATGCCTCATTGCTTAATTCCTCTTGTTCACTGAGTTGTAATCGACGGTGGGTGCCGGCATCGGGCATGTCAAAGTTAAACGTTTTTATAGCCCAATAAGCTCGGTGTTTTAGCTCGGCAGGCAGATGGCAAGGTTTACCAAAGACTAAACGATACGAGGACATTTCGATCAGAGTTTTGTAAGTAGTACGATATGCCCAAAAGGACGTCATCTAGCCTTTCGGACCATTCTTTCCTATCTAGATGGACGGTATTCATCAGGATATTCTTAATCTCCCTATTCGACACCTCGACCAGACCACTAGTTTGTGGATGGTATGGGGTGACGACTTTATGCTGTATTGAATAACGTCGAAGAAGAGATGAGAATTATCTATTTAAAAAATACGTACTGTCGTCGCTAATGATCGCTCGAGGAAAACCAACGGGGGTAAAGATATTACTTTGAAGGAATTTGATCACCACTTTGTGGTCATTTGATTTGGGTGTCGCGGCTTCGACCCATTTGGAGACATAATCGACTGCTACGAGAATGTATTTACATCCAAAGGATGACGGGAATGGTCCCATAAAGTGATACCCCAAACGTAGAAGAGTTCAAACAATTAAGATCGGGTTAAGGGCATCATGTCTTTCACAGTCGTAGTGCCAATTTGCTGACATCGTGTGCATTGATTACAATACTCGTGGGCATCCGTAAAGAGTGTTGGCCAGTAAAATCCACCTTGGAGTACTTTGGTAGCTGTCTTATTGCCACTAAAGTGTCCACCACACGCTAATGAGTGACAGAATCGCAGAATGCTCTCTACTTCATCTTCGGGTAGGCATCGCTTTATGACTCGGTTGGCACAATACTTAAATAGCTCTGGTTCTTCCTAGAAGTAATTTAGTACTTGTGAGAAGAATCGATCTTTTTGTTGTTTTGACCAGTTTGTTGGGATACGTCCCACCGCTAAATAGTTGATTACGTTGGCGTACCAGGGTGGTTGGATAGTTGTGATCGAAAATAATTGCTCGTCGGGAAACGAGTCTTGTACATGTACGTGGTCAGTGGGGGATTGTACTAGGAGTCGAGAGAGGTGGTCTGCTACGGAGTTGTCGGTTCCCTTCTTGTCGCGGATCTCAAAATCAAATTCTTGAAGAAGTATGATCCAACGAATCAAACGAGGTTTAGTGTCTTTCTTTGATAAGAGGTGCCTAAGGGCGGCATGATCGGTGTAGATAATCACTTTAGATCCTAGCCGATATGATCGATACTTGTCCAACGCAAAAACTACTGCTAGCAGCTCTTTTTTAGTAGTGGTATAGTTTAATTGTGCATCATTCAGAGTCAAACTAGCATAGTAAATGGCATAGGGGACCTTGTTCTCCCTTTGTCCAAGCACAGCTCCAACAGCATAATCAAAGGCATCACACATTATTACGAATGGTATTGCCCAACTCGGTGATCGCATGATTGGTGCAGTAGATAAAGCATCTCGTAGTTATTCGAAGGCACACATACACTTATCATCAAACTAAAATGTGGCCTCCTTAGCGAGGAGATCGCAAAGGGGCTTTGAAATTTTTGAAAAATCTTTGATGGATCTTCTCTAAAAATCGGTGTAGCCTAGGAAGGAACGAATCTGTCGTATGGTTGTGGGTTGTGGAAATTTAGATATGAGATTGACTTTGGCTTTATCTACTTCTATCCCTCTTTTGGAGACTATATGCCCTAACATGATCCTTTGTTGGACAATGAAGTGACTCTTTTCCCAGCTAAGTACCAAGTTCGTCTCTTGACAACGTTTAAGTACGAGGGTTAGGTTTGCGAGACATTCTTCAAACGAAAGACCAAAGAGAGAGAAATTATCCATAAATACTTCAAGGAATTTCTCTACTATGTCAGAGAAGATGGACATCATGCACCTTTGGAAGGTGGTAGGTGCGTTGCATAACCCAAAAGCCATCCGCATGTAGGCGAATGTGCCAAAAGGGTAGGTGAAGGTCGTTTTCTCTTGGTGTTTAGGATAAATGGGTACTTGGTTATAGCTGGAATAGCCATCCTAAAAGCAATAATATCTTTGCCCGGCTAAGCGCCCTAGGATTTGATCAATGAATGGAAGAGGAAACTGATCTTTCCTCGTCATGGCGTTTAGCTTGCGATAGTCGATACAGACTCGCCAACCAGTAGTTATTCGCGTAGGAATTGATTCTCCTTTGTCATTTGGCACAATAGTGAGCCCGGATTTCTTAGGTACAACCTGCGTGGGGCTCACCCATTTACTATTAGAAATCGGGTAGATGATACCTGCGTCAAGCAGTTTCACTACCTCTTGTTTTATAACTTCTTTCATGTTTGGGTTCAGTCGTCGTTGCATCTTGCGTGTAGGCTTTGCATCTTCTTCACGGTGGATGCGATGCATGCAAATGGATGGGTCAATCCCTTTCAAATTAGTAACAGGCCATCATATAGGTCCCCTATGGGTTCTCAGGACCTCAGTTAATTGCTCTTATTGTTTGGGCGTAAAGTTCGAAGAAATTATGACTGGAGGGGTTCTATTAGGTCCTAGGAAGATGTATTTAAGTGATCCTGGTAGAGGCTTCAGCTCAAGAGCAGGTGGGGCTTCTAGGGATGGTATGGCACGTACGGATGAGAGAGGTGGTAGTTCTTCGAAATGAGACATCCATGGGAGAGTATCTATGTTATCTACCATTCTTGGCTCCACTTTTGTTCCGTCAATACTTGGATCAATCTCTAGAAAATCATCCCTGAAGTATGATAGGCAGGTTTCAAAGGGGTCATCAGTGAAGATGCAGACAAGGCCTGTTGTGTTGCCTCTCCAGCATGGTCAATTGTAAAGCAATCGACTTCCATGGCAGGGTGGTGGGTTGCGTGGAACACATTAAGCCGCAGCTTCATATTGCCAAATCAGACATCCATAACCCCAGTTCGACAGTTGATGCATGTGTTTACTGTGGCAAAAAAGAGGCACCTAAGAATAATAGGCGTTTGTCTTCTCAAGTTTGTATCTGGTTCGGTGTCTAGTACTATAAAGCCAACAAGAAAAAGGAATCTGTCAAATTTGACCAGAACATCTTCGATTATGCATCGAGGAACCTTGACTGACCTATCTGCCAATTGAAGAGTGACAAGGGTTGGTTTCAGTTCTCCGACGCCAAATTGTTCATAAACTGCGTACGGGAGAAGGTTCACGTTGTCTCTTAAGTTCAGTAGAGCTTGATTTATCTGATGATCTCCAATTACGCATGAGATCGTTGGTATCCCTGGGTCTTTCAACTTGGGAGCCAATTCATAGCTCAAGACGGAATTAACGTGCTTAATGAGCAGTACTTTTTTGGGGACGCTTGTTTGCATTTTACGCTTTTGAGTACATAAATCCTTTACGAAATTCACATCAAGAGGGGTAGGTTGATATTGACATGTTTGAACAATTCAAGTACGTCAGTTAGTGGTGGTCCCTTCTTGAGCTGGGTTACCGGTGGTTCAAGGCAGGATGGATATGGTGCCTTGGGCTCTTTTGGTATACTCGGAGGAGCCATGAGTGCTTCCTCAAATGCATCTCTGGGTAGTGGTGTAGTTGCTTACTTAGTTGCTTCGGAGTCATAAGGCTCGTCCACAATTATCGGGGTAGGCATCGGTTGCACGGGTAAGTCGTGGGTGGTGTTGGAGTCTTGTGGCTCCTTGATCAAGGTTGGGTTTGGTGTTTGTTGGGTTTTGTCAGGTAATGGTCGATGTTTTAGCTCTTTTTCACTCCTCAAGGTTATCACAGCCTTAGCTTGTTCATGATATACCCCGCTACTGTTGGGGTTGTTATCGATGACGTATTAGCTTTTGGGGTTCACCACAAGTTGGCTCAATAGTTTACCGTCCTCTCAGTGTTTTAGTGTAGAAGCTATTTGCCCTACCTGTGTTTCAAGATTCGCAATGGACTGTGAGTGAGAACTCAAGAGTTGGGTTTTCACATCCAGATCTTTCAGTACTTTTAGCAAGGTCTCCTTGAAGCCTGGTGCTCGAGGAGTTGGGGCAGGTGCAGGTTGTGGGGAACGATTGGCTTGTTGGTTGAAAGAATTAAACGCGGGCATTGGTGCATGAGTCTGTGGTTGGCCAGTTTGCTGATTCCGCCAACTGAAGTTTGGATGGTTCCACCAACCAGGGTTATACGTGCTGGAATAGGGGTTGTTTCCTGATTGTGGAAATCCTTGAGCAGTGTTAACTTGCTCTTGGACAAAGTTGGGGAATTACTTAGTTGCGAGGCATTTAGCGATATAGTGTGCTAGGCTAGCACACAATGCACAGACCTCTTTGACACATGGGGGTGTGGTTTGAGCCATAGGCAGACCAGTGGTCAACAACATGTCTATCTTTTTGGAGATGAACTTTACATGGGCCGTAATATCTATGCTTTGGTTGACCTCGTAAAGTCCTCGAGTCTTTGGGGCTAGTGTTCTGTCTATGTGGGAGACTGAGGCTTGATGTTGTGACCTTTCGCTCAAATTCTCTAAGTGAGTCCATGCCTCGGTCTCGTTGTTCGTCATGAATGCGCCTCCACATGAAGGGTCTACGTATTGATGATGTTGGGGCGACAAACCTTCATAGAAGCTCTGCACTAGTTGCCACTTTTGACTTGATGGTGAGGATAACTCCTTAATAGCTCCTTATGACGCTCGCACGTTTCGTGGAAAGATTCTCCCTCTTATTTGAGTGAAACTCGTGATAGCTCGACGAATTTGATTCATTTTTCCGATTGGGAAGAATTTCTGAAGGAATTGTTGGTGAATTTTAGCCCACGTGGTTATTGAGTTTGGCTCTATAGACTTAAACCAATGCTTGGCTTTATCGCGAAGGGTGAATGGGAATAAGTTCATATGCATGGCTTCCTCGGTTAGGTTGTTGAGTAATGTGGTAGAGTAGATCTCTAGGAATTCGTCTACGTGTTTGCAGGGATCCTCATTGCTAAGTACATGGAAGAGGGGTAGTAACTGTAAAAGATTAGGTCTAATGTCGTAGTTACCGTTCCCGACAATGGGTGGTGCTAAGCAAGTTGCAGACTCGTAAGCAGTTGGGATGTAGGAATCCATTAATGCTTTAGGCTGTTGATTGGCCTAGTTAACTTGATCGATACGTTGATTGGCTTGCAGAACGACCATAGGGTCGATCTTGTCAGCCATGTTTGGTCTGTGAAGTAGTACGGGAGATCGGGGGATAGGGTTCGAGTGGAAGTTCGTCCTTAAGGTTCTATCTATTTCAGGATCAAATGGTGCTAAGCCGTAAGGCAAAGAGCAGCGACCAAGCATGCTATAATAATACTGAAATGAATAAGAGATGGAAAGAACAACTAATTAATTAAAAAAAAAAATTTAGCGTCCGGACGAAAAAGGAATAACGTCCAGACGACACGTGTAAGGTAGCGTTCTGATGGCTAAGGATAGCTTTCAGACCACACGTGTTCCAAAATTTAAAATCTTCTGTTTGGAAGTAGAAAAATAAAAATTCTTGAACTTGGGCTAAAAATAAAAAAAAATTAAATAATTTAAACAGATATTTTCACAAAAATAAGGGTCTTTTTCCCCGGTGACGACACCAAAAACTGGTAGCTCTCTTTTTTGTTTGCAAAACACTGTTCATCTTCAAAAGAAGAAAATCGCTTAGTCGTTATCACATGTTTTGGGCTACTGCTTTATTTTATTTATTTTACCAAGATTCACTACGAATTGTGTAGTAAGTAGTAATTCCAGGGTCGATCCTGTTACGATTGTATATACTTAAGAGCCATGCATTTGAGTGTTTTACTATCTGGGATCCTGAGAATATTAATGAGAATATATTGAGAGGATATGTATACTCGGTTTAATATTTATTTCTTGTATGAGGTATGTATACATTGTCCGTATATCCTGTCCTGTATTTGACTTGTCGCATGAAGTGGGGAAGATTGGGTCAAAGGTTCTGACAGATATACAAGGGGCTCACAACCGTAGTGGACCCGGACTGTCCATTGGTACGGTTGTAGCACATCGTTATATTAGCTGGTCTTGGCTAGGTCGAAAGGAT
>JAULLD010388908.1:0-10839 GCA_035668095.1 Sarracenia minor
TCAGTTAATTATTAACCATCAGACAATTAACGACAATACCCAACTCATCGGTATTGTTAATCTCGTGCGGGAAATCTCAACCATTGACGACTCAAATTACTGAACGTTAAATGAACATAATCAATCAATCACTTTGGAATTAAGAGCTTGTACAATACTTGATAATACGTGATGTGGGTCAATTCATATTATAACGCCCCAACTCAGAGATGTTAAAAGAAACCCAAACTCCACAAAGCACCGGATCAAACCCCCTCTTTTTAATATAAAAAGATATTAATTTTCAAGATTAACCAAGCCTTTTATTGGGTTTACCCCGACATTGATCACGTGTCCAAGAATATAGAGGTACAAACCATGCCCGTTTTAGTATAAAAAGTTACCTAAAACAAACCACACCACTTGAGGTTTTAGAAAATTTTGCGTGGATATGTTTGCTTTAGGCACTAAAAGCTGTTTGTATCTAATAAACAACCACACAAGATCCATATAAAAAAAACTAATTACCAAGGCAGCGACTGCTAAACAAACAGATATACAACTGAAACTGGGGCTAAACATATATAGCTACGACATGTAAACCCAAACCCGTACCTATACATGCAACCATAGAGATGCTAAACACCCGGATCCCTCACCATGCAAACAGGAAATGAAAATGGCCTTATGGCCTCATATAACACATTTGAATAATATATACAATTATCCAAATGAAAACCAGGAACTAAAACATGCTCAACTAATTAATCAATCTTCGGCCAAGCTTCCACTACGTCCGTTCTCATCCTGCTATACTTCTCCGAACTTACTTGTGTTGTCAGAGACAATGTGAGCCACAGGCTTATAGGAAACAAACTACAAAAGAGCTAGGCATACTATATGAAGATGGCATGCGATAGACAAATAAGGTTTAGCCAAAACCAGCAAAATACAGTTGTCGCATTATCATGATTTCTACAAATCAATTTTACAGCAAGTCTAAGCATTTATACAACAAGTATAAGTAACAACCCAAGCATAACCAGCTTAACCTTATACTTACACAATAAACCTCAAGCCTAGACAATATTGTCAAGTCTAGATAGCTTATACACAAAACTAAACAGTTCAACTGATATACTCAATAGGATATCGAAACCAATAGACATGATATAATACCGAATATCATAGCCCACTACCATAACAAGATATATACTTAACAATGATATATCCTAATCAACTAACCAGATATCCTCACCAGATATCGATACAACAAGCATAAACCCTGCACAACCATATCTATCACGAAGATATCAGTAGTTTAAGTGTAAACAAAAACATAATATAAGGGTGAGAAGCTCTCAAACCTGATATCCTACCCCATGTCAGACTAGCAGCCTATATCATGTAAACAGTTACCTCAAATCATGAATATAAGCTATGTCCAATACCACAGCTTATAAACATTATAATCACACTTCAAGTATAGGCTCAATCACCCAACATATACCATAAGCTCAATAGCAGTAGCCGTCACCCAAGCAAACAAGCATAACAATCGTAACTGCTATTAAACTTATATACATATAAGAGATCGAGCAGATCATATAAACTGTAACCCTAAACAACGACACAGAGCTAAGATGCAAAAGTGTCCCTCTACTAACAAGCTCAACAGGAAGCGATAAACGAACTTCCCGAAATAAAAGACACAAGTCTATCAACAACAGCACATACACACAACCACGAGTATGGCTAAGCGATCAGAAGGTGATTTACAACGCATGAAGCCACAAGTCACTGCCCAAAGGCACTACACTAGTCATATTTGTCACCAAGATATCAATAGCTTACGTATAAATAACACAACAACCTACGGGTGAGAAGCTCTCAAACTCGATCTCAGAAACCACAAAGGGCTAACGGTTTATATTGCAATCCTCTCAGCCTCGGCGCATCCGGATCGCGAGAAGAACTACTGAAATCCCTCCTGACCTTGCCATACCCGGCTCGAAGGGAGATAAAACAGAACCGAACCTGTGTTGAATCATAAGTTAAGTTTAAAAGATAAGAGTTTGATTTTAAAACAAAAGTTTTTGATTCAGCCTCCTTTTGGTCACTCGGGACTCACCCAAAAAGTACCACCTTAGAACCCTAAGGTCTAACCCTCTCCATGAGAGTAAACACAAGCGTTGTAAAGTCCAGATTAACGTTGAATCATAAGTTTGTAAAATGATTTAACTGTAGGAAGGATATAATTGAACGTTCAACCAACTTTACTAGCCGGATTTCCAGAAAAATCCCCTTTTTGCTCGAAAGCCCCAAACCAACACCGGTTTGTACATGGTTTTTATTACCACTACCGGATCCAAAATCACATAACAAATATCAAAGATATCAAACTAACTAGCAATGATATAGCAAGTAATATAACCACATCAAGTCATATAGACATACCATGCCCTATAAGCATAAAAGACTAAACCATAGTCATGGATTCTATCAGAATTTCAAACACATAGGTGTGTTACAATATCATCCTAAACATAGGAATTACCGTATCTCAAGGATCACAACCTTAGACCCTGTCAGAATCGGGTTACTATCAAGACAAGCATAACCCACAACTTAAGCAATAAACATGCTAACACAAATCTGAAAAGACAAATATATCATAAACATATTGCCAACCAAGGAAAGCTAAAAATGTTTCCAGGAATACCGGGTCCCGAGGCCCAAAATATGCAAAACTAGCATAAAAAAATAGCCTTACATACAATGGGTAGAGTTCTAGAGTAGGTTGTCCACTACCTCAGAACTGAGACGATACCAGGAAATTATGTCCAATCCATAGCCGTCCCGAATCAACCCCGAAAGCGCATCCAACCGCTAAAAAGCAATTACCAACATGCGTATTAATTAATAGGACAAAATCCTATTATCCGAAAATTACCAAATTTTAACCATATGCTATATTCTATGCCAATAACACAGAATCGGAGTCAATTTCACAAAATAAACCCCCAAAGGCTAAAACCCCCAAATCGGGCCCAATTCCGACCCGAAAACCCTAGTTTCTCTAAAACTGAAATTGATTTCACAAACACCTTTCTAGAAAGCCTAGATAATTATCCCAATATCCAATTTCATGATATTATGATCAATTGCATGCCAAAAACCTAAAAATTTAAAAAGAACTACCATCGGGTTCGGTAAAGCCCTAGTTTCAATCGATTACGAATATTTGATTACAACTCAAAAAACAATTAGTACAAACATCCACAAGGTCGAGAATATTACCTTTGAAAAAGCAATTAGAAGAAGTCAAGCCGATCGGGATCCAAAACCACCACCGAAACTCGCGGCATCACGCGGGAGTCTCTGCCGCTTCTATGTCTATTCTTCCCATTTCTTGCCGTCGATGTGCTTCCTTTCCCACCATCGAAGTCACCAAAGGAGGCGCTGGAGGTGGCGCCAACCTTCTCTCCTCCTCTCTTCTCTTTCCTCTTCCCTTCTCTTCCTTCCCTAACCTCCACTATTTCTCCCCTGCGCAATTCGCGAGTGGCGACTGTGCATGTGTTTGTTTTGGTTTTATATAAAAACTTTTATATGTATTATATATAGACATATATATATATATCTATATATATACATACATATATACACCATCCCTTTTTAAAAAAAAATTTATATCCCAAAAAATCCTTTTTCCAATTAAATAATTAATTAACAATTTTCTGGGTCCTCACAACATATCCCACTAAAACAGATTTTGTTCCTGAAACCACTGCACCATAAGAAGATAGAAACTCCAAATATTTCCAAATGTTTGCAAACCTTTGTCTCATCAGACACCTCATCAACTAGCCCCAGCCACATGAGGTAAACTGTTCCCGTGTCTTCCCAACACACTGTACACAGTACCCCGAACATGATACTTTGAAGCCACAGGTAACCCTGCCCCAAACAGAATGAACCCAATTCAGATACGACATTGATACCCTATAATCCCAAACTATTTTTCATAACCACTCTTACCAGAGGGTGTCTTCGGTCAACCACGGATCCCCAACACGGTTATACAAGCCCACAGATATGCGAGGTTGCATATCTCACTAAAAGGAACTCTTCGTGTACTTTTACTGGATTATGGTTTCAATTCTTCTTTGGATAACTCCACAAATTTGACAGACGTAACCCAGGTCATCCTTCATGTAGACAGATAGCCACAAGCCCTAACCGATCCACATCAATTGTCCTGTTCCACACCGCCTTATATCCCAGTAAGGATTTTCCATCAGTTTGAGACCTAACTCATCCTACTTATGGTCTCACGTTACCTCGAACTGAGGAAAGAAGCTACCAACTGGAAACAATCAAATCGTTTTAGGTACCTTCGTTCATCGTTTGTTTGCCCTCAAGGCATCAACATGTGGCTGTAACACTCTGAAGTAAAATCATGTTTTTAGTCGTTTTGAAACTTTAAAACTATTTTTGTATCTTTTGGAGAAAACCATATTTGAATGAAAAGATAAGATTAAGACGGATCCAATGTTACATCACTCACTTAAACTCTTGAGATGCCACGTAGACCACGTGGTCCAAAACTCCACTCAACTTTACCTGTACCACAACAATAAGCAAGCAACTAAAACTCTTTAGGCATCCTTGATAAGGCACCTATCCCACAAACAGGATTCTCATAACTCAACTCTGATAACCACACGAACTGTAACTGTTCCTACTGTAATCGGCTAAAAAACCAAGCCTATCAGAAGGGATCTCACCAGAACCCTATGTAAACACCATCTGAAGATATCGCCCTCAACAGAATCTAACACTTATACCTCTTTATCAGGAGAGACAAATAACTAGAATCTTGACACCGAGCAATCCGACGGTATCACTACTAAGCCAACGATCAACCAAGGGTGTACACAATACACCAAACTGAATTCTGGGAGGTTATGAAGAACATTGCAACCTAGCCACACCGCTAGTACTTCCTTAAACCTTATCCCATGATACGGGTTAAAAGATCCCTAATACTCCATTTTTTCGTCGGCTGAATCCACAATTACAACTAGCAATCGTCCTGGTGGAACACCACTACTAACACTGCCATCATCTAACTCGATGACATCATAGCAGGTCAAGGGAGTAACCACCTAACCCACCTTTAAAACCTCTTTTACTAGGTTCTTGCCATAGAAAAATCTCTTAGGTGAATCCACAACCACGGAAGGTAACACCTACCCTGTTTCTTACAAAACCCGAACAACTCATCATGGGAACGCAGATTGTACAACAGCCACTGCACATCTACAGGGTCAACAAATGCACCTGCATCTTACCGATTCTCACAATTGACATGCAAGACTTACTCAAACAGACGTATTTCCCAAACATATACTCTCAGCATAACGCACAGATCTGAAACAGGATACCAATGTTAAACCAACGTCATCCTAGCCACTAAGGGCATCTCACTCTGAAAGAGGAAACTCTTAAACAAGGCACAGGAATACTGGGTCCATAACACCGCACATATCACGAGAAAACCACCAGTTCAACATAGGCTATGTAGGCAAACAGTTAATGCAAAGGCGTACACACTCTCAGGTACTCCTCCTACTCTCACAGGTAGGATAACTAGCTATCAAAAGCTATAAATGTGCCATAAAACAAGTTAACACATATACATGTAAGCATGCTAACAAGTTATCACATACCAAGGAGGCTAATTGGAGTGATACCTCAATCCGAACAACTCGTTTGGATTTCGGATTAGAATGAGCGTTCATGAGGCACCTTTCTGACCAAATCCACAAAGTAGTCAACCAGACGTCGAGGCTAGAAATATCATCCTCAAAGTCCTACCTCTATACCCATGTAATCACGTAATCTTATAGCATACACACGTCACTAAGCATACGAGTAGACCCAAAACATTAGTGCCACATGTAAAGTAACCCTCTCGATTCAACACACAACCTTTTTCCATGGTCGAAGGTATTCGAGCCAAGCTCTGATACCATGCTGTAACGCCCCAACCCGGAGACGTTAGAAGAAACCAAACTTTGTGAAGCACCAGATCAAACCCCTCTTTTTAATATAAAAAGATATTAATTTTCTAGATTAACCAAGCCTATTATTGGGTTTACCTTGATATTGATCACGTGTCCATGAATATAGAGGTACAAACTATGCCCGTTTTAGTATAAAAAGATACCTAAAACAAACCACATCACTTGAGGTTTTAGAAAATTTTGCATGGATATATTTTCTTTAGGCACTAAAAGCAATTTGAACCTAATAAACAACCACACAAGATCCATATCAAAAAACATTATCAAGGCAGTGACTGCCAACCAAATAGATATACAACTAAAACTAACTCAACAGATATAGCTACAACATGTAAACCCAAACCCGTACCTATACATGCAACCAGAGAGATGCTAAACACCTGGATCTCTCACCATGAAAACAGGAAATGAAAATGGCATTATGGACTCATACAACACATCTGAATAATATATACAATCATCCAAATGAAAACCAGGAGCTAAAACATGCGCAACTAATTAATTAAGCTTCTGATAAGCTTCCACTACATCCGTTCTCATCCTACTGTACTTGTTCGAGCTTACCTATGTTGTTAGAGACAACGTGAGCTACAGGCTCATAGGAAATAAACTACAAAAGAGCTAAGCATGCTGTATGAAGATGATATGCGATAGGCAAATAAGGTTTAGCAAAAACCAGTAAAATACAGTTGTCGCATTATCATGATTTCTATAAATCAGTTTTACCATAAGTCTAAGCATTTATACAACAAGTATAAGTAATAACCCAAGCATAACCAACTTAACCTCAGACTTAAACAATAAACCTCAAGCTTAGACTATATCCATAAGTCTAGATAGCTTATACACAAAGCTAAACAGTTCAACTGATATACTAAACAGGATATCAAAACCAACAGACATGATATAATAACGAATATTGTAGCCCACTACCATAACAGGATATATACACAACATTGATATATCCTAATCAACTGACCTGATATTCTCACCAGATATCGATACAACAAGCATAAACTCTGTATAGCCAGATCTATCACGAAGATATCAACAATTTAGGTGTAAACAGAAACAAAACATATATCATAAGCTACATATAAATTTAGGTTACCGCAAATAATATAGTAACAGTTTAAGTTACCTCAAATCATAAATTTAGGCTATGTCCCATACCATAGCTTATAAACATTATAATCACACTTCAAGTATAGGCTCAGTCACCCAACATATATCATAAGCTCAACAGCAGTAGCCGTCACCCAAGCAAACAAGCACATTAACCGTAACTGCTATTAAACAGATATACATATAAGAGATCGAGTAGATCATATAAAGTGTAACCCAAAACAACAACACAGAGCTAAGAGGCAAAAGTGTCCCTCTACTAACAAGTCTATCAACAACAGCACATATACACAACCACGAGTATGGCTAACCAATCAAAAGGTGATCTACAAGGCATGAAGCCACAAGCCACAGCCCGAAGGCACTGCACTAACCATATATGTCACCAAGATATCAATACCTTATGAATAAGAAACACAACAACCTATGGGTGAGAAGCTCTCAAACCCGATCTCATAAACCACAAAGGGCTAACGATTTATATAGCAATCCCTCTCAGCCTCGCGAGATCTGGCTCGCGAGAAGAACTACTGAAACCCCTCCCGACCTCGCCATAACTAGCTCAAAGGGAGATAACATAGAAAACCCTCCTGACCTCTCTATAACCGGCTCAAAGGGAGATAACATAGCAAACCCTCTCGACCTCGCCATAACCACCTCGAAGGGAGATAACGTGGAAAACCCTCCCGACCTCACCATAACCGGCTCGAAGGCAGATAACATAGAACCGAACCTGGGTTGAATCAAAAGTTAAGTTTATAAGAAAAGATTTTGATTTTAAAACAAATGTTTTCAATTCAACCTCCTTCCGGTCACCCGGGACTCACCCAAAAAGTACCACCTTAGAACCCTAAGGTCCAACCCTCGCCATGAGAGTAAACACAAGCGTTGTAAAGTCCAGATTAACGTTGAATCATAAGTTCGTAAAATAGTTTAATTGTAGGAAGGGTATAATTCAATGTTCAACCCACTTTACTAGTCGGATTTCTAGAGAAACCCCCTTTTTGCTCGAAAGCCCCAAACCAACACTTGGTTTGTACATGGCTTTTCCCACCACTACCCGATCCAAAATCAGATAACAAATATCAAGGATATCAGACTAACTAGCATTGATATAGCAAGTAATATAACCACATCAAGTCATATAGACATACCATGCCCTGCAAGCATAAAAGACTAAACCATAGTCAAGGGTTCTATAAGAATTTCAAACACATAGGTGTGTTACAACTCCTCATAAACATAGGAACTACCGTATCTCAAGGATCACAACCCTAGACCCTGTCAGAACTGGGTTACTATCAAGACAAGCATAACCCACAACCTAAGCAATAAACATGCTACCACAATCTGAAAAGATAGATATCACATAAACATATTGCTAACCAAGGAAAACTACAAAGGTTTCCAAGAATACCGGGTCCCGAGACCCGCAATAGGTATATATAGCCATAAAACATACTTTACATGTTTAAAGCACATTTAAACAAATTAACCTTACATACAATAGGTAGAGTTCCAGAGTAGAGTTCTAGGTAGAGTTCCCTACTTTACAACCGAGACGATACCAGGAAATCACGTCCAAACCATAGCCATCCCGAACCAACCCCGAAAGTGCGTCCAACTGTCAAAAAGCAATTTACCAACTTGCGTATTAATTAACGAGGATAAAATTCGATTATCCAAAAAATACCAAATATTAACCATAGGCTATATTCTATGCCAATGACACAGAATTGGAGTCAATTTTACAAAATAAACCCCCAAATCGATCCCAAATTTGACCCAAAATCTTAGTTTCTCCAAAACTGAAATTGATCACACCACAATGATCCTAGAAAGCCTAGAAACTTAGATCTAGGTTCAATTTCATGATCTAATAGCCTAAAGCAAGATTAAAATCTCAAAAATAAAAAATCGCCTCCGTCGGGTCCGACGAACCCTAGGTCCTCGATCGATTACAAAATCTCAACAATAATCTAAACAAAATTACTAGAAAAGTTCACAAGGCCTTGAATCTTACCTCCAACGAAGTAATCCGAAGAAATCGAGTCAAATCGAGCCAAAAATCAACCCACAAAGCTCGCGGCTATGCGCGCGTTCTCCGCTGCTTCTGCCTCTATTTCTCTTTGTTTTCGGCGTCGATCGACGCCGATGGTGGTGTGACGGTGGTCAGTGGTGATGGCAGTCCTCTCTCCTTCTTCATCTCCTCCTCCATCGCTCTCTCTCTCTCTTCTCCCCGAAACCTCCCCTGTTTCAATTCTCTCTTGCAAACCAGACGGGTTGCGCGAGGTTACTGTTTTTGTTTTTTTGTTTTATATAAAAACCTTAATAATTAAAATATATATACACATATATATCCATACATATATGTACACTTGGATAATAAAATCTTTTTTCCCTAAATATCCTTTTTCGAATTAAATTATAAATAAAAATATTCGGGGTCCTCACAACATATCCCCTTAAAACAGATTTCATCCTTGAAATCACTACACCATAATAAGGTAGCAACTCCAAATATTTCCAAATATTTGGAAACCTTTGTCTCGTCAGACACCTCATTAACCAGCCCCGACCTCACAAGGCGAACTATCCTCATATAAATGGACAATCTCACTGATCAAACAAACAAAAAAGGACCCACACACTGCACCCTCGAAAATGATATTCAGAAGCCATAGATAACCCAGATGACTGCAAACCCTACCCCCCATACAGGATGACCCCAAACCAGATATGATGAGGATTGAAACTCTGATCAACAAATGTTCTCACCCTGATCCAAAAAAAACAAATGTTCTCACTAATACATGAACATCCCAAATAGTCTGTCCTAACCACTCCTACTAAAGGGTCTCTTCGGTCAACCACGAACCCGCAACACGGCTATACAGGCTCACTGATATGCGAGGTAGCATATCCCACTAAAAAGAACTTTTCGTGCACTCTTACTTGATTATGGTTGTAATTCCACTTTGGATAACTCCACAAATTCAACAGACCTAACCCAGGTCATCCTCCATGCACAAGCCCTAACCGATCCACGTCAGTTGTCTTGTTCCAAACCATCTAATATCCAACTAAGGATTTTCCATCAGGTTAAGATCTAACTCATCCTACTCACGATCTTACGTTACCCCAAACCAAAGAAAGAGATTGCCAACTAGAAACAATAAAATCATTACAGGTACCTCCGCTCATCGTTTGTTTGCCCTCAAACCATCAACATGTGACTGTGACACTCTGAAGTAAAATCATATTTTCACTCATTTTGAAGCTTTAAAACTGTTTTTGTCTATTTTTGAGAAAACAAATTTTGAATGAAAAGATGATATTTAGAAGGATCCCGTGTTACATCAATCACTTAAACTCTTGAGGCACCACGTAGACTACGCGGTCCAAGACTCCACTCAACTTTACCGGTACCACAACAATAAGCAAGCCACTGAAACTCCTTAGGCATCCTTGCCAAGGCACCTATCCCACAAACTGTTGGAGCCGGCGAGTGGAAGCGTTTAAAAAAATTATTTTTAATTAAAAATATGTGTTCTTCATGAAACTAGAATGGAGGCGCATACAAGGTTTTAGAAATATACCGAATGAAATCCTGTCGTAGGATTTCGAATCATCGAAACTGTAGGAG
>JAULLD010390008.1:0-10837 GCA_035668095.1 Sarracenia minor
AATAAAATTAAACTCCTTTCTGTTTGAATTAAGCTAATAAGAATTCAAAGCATAACAGAAGATTAAGAGTTTAAGGGATAGAGAAAATGCAAACCAAAAACACAAGATTTTATAGTGGTTCGGCTTTCCAAGCCTACGTCCACTTCTCAAGATCACACTTGAGTTTCCACTATGGGGAAGTGCTTAGGAGTGCACTCCAAACCTAGTACAGAAGTTTTGCTGGATCTCTTCTAAACCAGGAAGATTTGCAGGCGCACTTCCAAACCTAGAGGCTTTGCAGATGCACCTCCGAACCTAGATTCTTTGCGGGATCGCTTTCGAATCTTGACAAGGATGATTACGGGCCCACTCCTTATAGCCTGAACAGAAGATGATTATGGGCTAACTCTTCAAAGCCTAAACTGAAGATGATTACGAGCTCACACTTCAAAGCCTGAACTGAAGATAATTGCGGGCTCACTCTTCAAAGCCTGGGTGTCTTTGGTTGAAGCTTGAACATCCCCTGTTTTTCTTGTAGAGTAGTGTCCTCCTTGATTGAGCTTATGTACAATGAAATTCTCACTATAAAGTAATCTCTCTCTCTCTCTCTCTCTTTCTCTCTCTCAAATGATTTTACAATCAATACAGTAAATTGAGAAGAGAAAATTATAAGTCTAGTTGAAGAACCAAGACGAAAAGCTCAATAAATTAAGAATATAAAAACATAGCAGTGAAACAATAAAAACGAAAATGATCGAGAGTATTAAATTTTTGCCCGATATTTCACCAACCTTCTTTCTGAGGTAGAGATGCTCCTTAAATGATCTCTCCAGAATATAGAGCCGCTGGGGACCAAATATAGTCGTTGGAGACAGAAATTCGACCGTTATAAAGTTTCAAGATTTTAAGTTCTAAAGAAAGGGTTGAAACTTTTTCTGATGAGCTGAAACCTTTTGGTCGTGAGCTCAAACATTTTTCTAGTGAGTCGATACTTTCGAGCTCTAGAAACTTGGTCTTGAACTTCGGCGCAAACGTTTCAATACCTTCCTTAGTGAGTCATAACTTTCAGTTGAGTAGGTATTCTGCACTTTCCCGTGAGTCGAAACCGTTTCTTGTTGAGCCGACACCTTCGGCTGCCCATAGGCTGTTGAGGTGTTTGACAAAAGATTCAACTCCTCTCCATGAGTCGAAAAATTTCTTCGGCTGGGGCTTTGAGCTACTTCATGAGGCGAAACCTTTTTCTGGTGAAGTGAAACCTTTTCCTTCCAGAGAGTTGCCTTTGGTTGGACGTTGAAAGGTAGCGCCTCTCCCTTTGATGAGCTGAAACGTTCAACGATCATCTTCAATGTTTCGACTTCCCTTAGGCATGAATCGAAACCTTTCTCGAGCAACTGTGTTCTTCAATTTTGCTCTTCGAAAAATCAGCTCCCCCAAAGCATGAGGCGATACTTTGGCCTTTTCCCCAGAAGTTTTCCTTCAAAGATTTGACTCCCTTCAGACGTTAGTCAAAATCTCTGGCCTTCAAACTGAATTTTTCTTCAAGGATTTGACTCCCCTTGATCATGAGCCGAAACCTTTTCTTCTACGAATTTTCTCGAACATTAGCTGATCATATCTTCTTCATCCGATCTCTAAATGGGGCAAGTCTTATATGCAAATTGAAGATATGGAAGTCTTCATTCCAATGAATCTGATCTTGCATATGAATTCCTTTAGTGGAGAAAGTTATGATCAAATTATCGCAAGTATGTCAGTTTCCCTTGGGCAAACTGTTCTCAAAGACTTCAACTCCAATCCTCTTGGATTTGGACTTGATCTTCATCTTAGTTGGGCATCCTTTAGCTTCCATTGATG
Source organism: Sarracenia minor (assembly GCA_035668095.1). NCBI lineage: Eukaryota > Viridiplantae > Streptophyta > Magnoliopsida > Ericales > Sarraceniaceae > Sarracenia > Sarracenia minor. The sequence goes on from JAULLD010390008.1 coordinate 1,834, forward strand.
CATGGGCTCCTCTTACATATCTTCTGTATAGGGTATAAGCTCTATGAGGAAGTGGACATCCTAAGGTTGGACTGATCCTTAACTTTCTTGATATTTGGCTGGGCTTCTTTATCTCCAGCTCCAGTTCTTCTTAAATTTGTAGAACTTTCAAGCTTCTTTATCTCCAGCTCCAGTTCTTCTTTCTCTGAAAATCACTGATACATTCATCGCTGAATCTTCATCTACTTCTTCAAATATTTTGAGCTCTTCTTTGTGATGCTTGGCCAAAGGTTCCTCAGCTTCAAGCATGATCACCTATGGGTAATCAAGCTCTTCGACAACAGCCGAATGAGTTAGCCAAACTAAGAAGGAAAGAGATTACTTAAAAGCAAATAATGCTTTATCGATATTTCTTCTCTTTCTTCTTTTCTTACTGATTGTGCTTCTTCTTCTTCCTCTTCTTCTCTGAGCCTTAAAAATTGACTGAAAGTGTGAAGTTTTTCTTCGGCGAAGGAACAACTCAACCGTCTGAAGGAGGTGACCCATTTCTTTATTGTGGCCTTGATCCACTAAGAATACCACTTGGGCGTCGTCCCATTCTCCATTGATATTAACTCAAATAGCTTGGCCCTTTTGTTTGATCCAGTTCCAGCCCAAAATGAATGTTTTTTTGGATGGTGTCTTCTGCTTTATGTCGATGAGCCACTTCAAGTAACAAGTAAGCTTTGAGCTTGCTTATACTTCTTGATCAACATATCCAAGGGTATGGGCTTTACTCGCTGTTGGGGCACCTCAAGTAACAAGTAACCATTAAGCTTGTTTGTACTTCTTAATCAACATATCAAGAGGTGAGAGCTTTTCCGCTTCGAGGTGTCGCTGCTTCTCTTCTTTCAAAACCTTCAATCTCAACTTTCAAAGGGGTCCACAGCCTTCTGCTGTCTTACCCAAATTGAGATTGAGTACCGATCTATTCTTTGACATTCTTTTGAGCTTCCTTACTCAATATGAGAAGTCGATCCATATAATGTCTCGACTAAACCATTCTTTTCTAACTACCCAAATCTTGTCAGACTGATCAAATCCTGCCTCCTCCTGACTTATGCTGAGCTTCAAGATATATACCTGAAAAATGCTAACACTCATGCAAACAAGTCTTTAGTGAAATCATGATTAAATATAATATGTTTATACACAAAACATATGATGCACATACACACATATGATTAAAAGATAAGGCTAACAATTTCCTTAAATGCCAATGCACAAGATTGTTAATGTTAAAGCTTGATTAATCATGGTAGTTTTGTAGAATTAACAAGTAAATAAATAAATTTATTTGATTGTTATATTTATTAAAACCAAACTTCATTAAGATGAAGATACCAGATTTATCAGAAAGATTATCAGTCCAAAAGATCAAACCAATTGGTTGTTATAAGTCAAAACTAAATAAAGGCTTGATTGAAAACCTTCAGGCTAACAAGGACTAAAGTCATCTCTTGTACCTGATAAACATCTATATGAGATTAATATTACCAGCCCCCAAAGAGCTGTTAAGCAAACAGATACAAAGAAAGCTAGCAAGCAAAATGGATACAACGTAAACCAAAAAACCCAACCGTACCTGTATATACAACCAAGAGAAATTAACCACCTAGATTCCTCACCAACAAGCAGTAAATGATAAACGGCCTTAAGGCCATACAACCAGATCTACAACATAACAAGATCTATAATTATACATTCATCTAGAATGGCATAATAGAAGTGTAAATCATGATATAGGCACAAATCTCGATCCAAGCACGAAAGAGATGAACCACGAACACATGCAGCAACTATCACCATTCAGCCGCTAAAACTTGTAAGTTATTATAAATTAACTTAAGCCTGCTGGCTTGTAGGAAATATGATAATGAAGAAAGCATGATAATATGAGAGGATGGTTATGTAGCAGTAAAAATACACATTTACTATAAATCAGACAATAGTTCAAGTCTTTAACGTTTAAATCTGCATAACCTAGTTTTATGAAACCAAATCTCACCAAGACGTGAGTTTTTAGTAAAACAGTGATCCAAAGACCAAGTTTTCTATCAAAATCGAATTCTACTATCCCATAAAGTATATAAATCAAGTCACAAACTTCAACTTATAAACATTACAGGGTCCGTACGAACTATCAATTAAGATTACTTAACTAGTGAATCTTACAGTAACCATGATAAATAATAGTTAACATCACTGAACATTTATCTCTGAACATTAACAAGTTTATTGAAAGCATAACTTACAGTTAAGTTAGGATAAGCACATATATCTAAATCTATAACTAGTATAACCCAACACCAATCGTCTCACCAAGACACCCCAAAGCTCCCATGCCATCATCCACACTCGAACATCAAGGATGGCAAGAAGGCTCAAGGGACAAGTCAATCAAGGCTCGACATGAATGAACATGAATTGTGCACTTTTATGGCCGAGCCAAAGGGTAGGGCACCCGAGATAACCACGCACACCTTAATGGCCACGCCAATGGGTAGGGCACCCGAAATAACTGTTCACACCTTTACCAGTAGTGATCCGAAGGGTAGGACACCCGATAGGTTGCTCACTTTTATGGCCAAGCTAACGGGTAGGGCACCCACAACAACCACAGAAGAAGATCATGGGATTGAACGGGAATAGGAACCATCACCAAACTCCTGAACATCAAACCTCTCTCAACATAACTAAAATTATAGCTACTTACCACTTGTATAAACCTAAAGGGTGGTGAATAGGTTTATTACCGTTATTAACAAATATTAGAAAGATTAGTTTATTTATTTAATTTTTTGTCCAATCAGTCTAATAAGTTAAAGTTAACGGAGTGGATAGAAAGAACCATGAGCCAATACCAACAACCATAATCAGGTACACACGACGTAAAAACCCTAGGAAAAATAATCCCTGGGATTAAAATTATGGCACCAAACACATAACTATATTTTACTACAAACCAAGAAGGTTATCAAAATATAAGAAAATGACTTATACCCAAATACCCATGGATGCCTAACTCTGATATTGTTGACGTAGCTGCCCTAGCTCCTTCCTTGATCTTGTAGTGTCCACGGGAGCCACTCTCGATCCCTGTATCTTTGATGGATCTGAAATACCTCGGCTAAGATGTGTGTGTAGTGGGAAAGGTGTGTATGATATGGTTGATGAATGGATAGAACAAAGAATTAGCAAGTATAACCCATTGAGGATATACAAGAACCTTGATAACACCCAAGGAAATATGCTTCAACTATAAAGGAGAAGTATAAGGGTGAATGGAGGCCTAGAGAGAAGCTGGAAGAAGGAAACACACCAGTAAAATCTCTTTAGCAAAAAAGGCTTAACCTTAGCTGCCGTTAAGTTGTGTATATATAGAAAAATACATCGGTACTAGAACGTTCTTCGAGCGCGCCACGGGCGCTATAACAAGCACGAGCGCTCTTCGAGTGCAATTAAAGATGGTAGGCTTTTTTTGTCTGTGCCAATGAGAGTCGTTAGGGTTTCAATGCTGAGCTCGATCACGCTCTACGGGCGCACTACTTGCGCCTGGAAAACCCATCTCTTGGCAAAGAAAAAATAACATATTGAACAGGAGCTCTCAAGCTCTCTACGGACTCTCTTCGGGTGCCTTAATATCTCAACTCTCGGCTTATCGAGAAAGGTACAAATTAATGTTTGCCGCTCAATGCCACTCGAGCGTTCTGCAAACGCTCGAAAGCACTAGAAGGTGCTCATGCCCCTTTGCGCACCAGTACCTAGAATTCATGGTAAGTCATGAATTCTCTTAGGCAATAATATACACAAACTACCCTAAACATGATATGATATGAATTCATATGGGTGTGTGTATGTGAGTGCCATATACCTTGTAAAGATCAGAGGGGACTTGCTGAATGTGATCTGGATGGAGAACCTAGACACAAACACCCATAAACCCCAAATCCAAAATAAAAAGTACACAATGGTTTTGTACTTAACTTGAGAATAGCCAAAATATTAACAATCTCCCCCTTTGGTATTTTCGGGACAAAACCATTTATAAAAACAAACCTATACAAGAAAAGAAATCTATGAGAATACAAGAGAACCATAAACTCATACATACTCGAGGCCCTAATCTAAACTGCAAGGCTTCTATAAACAACATGTACCTATTAACTGCACAGAAAACTCAAAACCAATCGCGAAGCATATATGTGATATGATAAATAAAATATAAATGCTTATTAAGAGAGTCATAGCATGGTAAAATCACAAATAATAGCATGCATATAACATAAAGACTGATATGAACAGTAATATAGGAAGTTACTAGTTATGTTATATATCGAGTCCACAAAACAGAACAATCAAGAGAACAACTTATCTTGCTAACCAAAGGAAGGAACAATAAGGGAACAATTACTCCACATAAACCCCTAAACGAACACCTAAACAGAACAACTTCTTCTCCCCCTTTTTTGTCCTAGAAAAAGCAAAGGGGGACGATGAATTACTTAGGGAGGAGGGATTTCCCTGTCCTGCACATTGGTAGGAATACCCAGGTCCTGCCGGAGGTCCCAGACGTGTTGTTTAAGGATCCTGATACGAGCCTCAAGATCACAGACTTGCGACCAAACAATGAAGTAGGATTGAAGAAGGGAAGGCATGTGAAGATGAAGCTGATATTGTCCACCTGTGACACTACTGCGAAGACCTTCATGAGAGACTCGCATGTCATAAAATTGACACTCCAATGTACGAGAGTGTCGCTTGACCTCATCAAAGTGAGAGTCCATGTGGACGGTTAATCTCTCCAGGTGGTCTACAATGGTCCCAATAGTCGGTTCTCCTTCGGGTCCAAGGGAGAATGCAATCTAACGTATCCAAGGAGGAGCGTCTTGACTGTCCATGGGAATAGAGGTTCACGGTAGGGAGTGAGAGATAGGGATTTGCTTAAGGTGACGATAGATGATTGTTATGGTGTTAGAAGAAAAGTAGCACAGGGTGATATCGGGAGATACAGGGGAAGCGTAAGCGTCAGAGAGGTGTATTATCATTTGTCATACAAAAACGACACAGGCGCTCGAGTGTTATTAGAGCGCTCGTGCGCCAGAGATTCTACCTGTGGCGACCCTTCCCTTGAGTTGAGCAGGCCTTCCAAGAAGATAATGAGTTAATACTCATGTAAATACTCTCTAAATAACTCCCCTTCTACCCGAGAATACCTAAGGAAAAAACATGCAAAATATGAGAATATGCAATACATAGAAGAAGAGTGCATATTACAAGCATGACGGTGAGATATGAGTCAATCAAGAGACATACAGAAGCACATAGAACTTGAGAGATATGCATGAAAATTGATAATTACTGAATCAATATACAACCTGCAAACATAAGCTCAAGCATAAGTGGTTCATGTCATCCTCCTATTTAAGGTGAATGGTGAACTCCGTGCAAGGGATCAAGATGCTTCATATGGTACAAGATGGAAACAAGTCCAATCATAAAGAGATGAATCATCTGCTTGAACCTAAAAGACAAACCCAAGGATATTTGGACCTTAAGATTTGCGCATAAACCTCAATCCTGTTAACCAAGAGACGCACACGTGAACTCTTGCCCATATATAACCCAGACCATGATATGGCCAAAACACACAAAAATTTATTTTAGTGTGAAAATTGTGATACACAATAATGGGTATAGATAACATGTACATAAATCTTTTTTTGTTATCAAAAAAGGGGGATGCAAGAATGATGACTTACACCGATTGCAGGCAGTTACTCACAGAGTAATGACTTACATCTACCATAGGAAGTCATTTAAATGCAGAACATGAAGAGAGAAAGCATCTAAAGATAGATCACAAATATAGGTAAATCTAGATCATGGACCAGATGGTCATAACATAATAACTAGAGATTGAGCCACCTTGTCACCTACGAGCATTATCATCCCAAGGAGTGTGTGCAATAGACAGGATAACATGACCACCAACACATAATATAGATACATACAAAATTATAGGATATAGGAAAAATCCAATTGTCATGAAAATCCGTCAAATAACTATGCAGTGCATGAGTGATTGATATGTTGTCTCGCATTCATGTTTATCATAGCAAGTCAAGTACTTTGTCACGTCCTGTCCTTTTTACATTAAACATACACCGAGTGAGCCGGAGGTAGACCGGGTCACGTGCAAACCAAAAGTGAATTAAGGTTGGACTTGATTGATTGCTTGTCAAGAAATCTCCAAGTTTTTATCAATTTAAGACTTTGCTTTCAAAATTCTCCTTTTGATGATATTCACCTGAAAACACCCCCAATTTCAGTATTAAGGTTCAAGCCCAAAAACATTACATAAAAACTTATTCTTTAGGCAAACAAGCTGAACTGTCACAAGAAGCCAAGCCCGTTCGAGCCGGGTGAAGCCTGCTCGAGCGCGCCACGATCAAAAAGTTTTCTGCTACCAAATTTCAGCATCACCCTACTACTCAAAACCTTGTTTTCCAAAGTTCAAAACATGTTTGGACATCACTAAGATCATCAAGTCATCAAGTGATATTACCAAATATTAAGGTAACATCCAACCACAATTACAAGCTAAAACTTACAATTAAAAGTTAGTTTAGATTAACCAACTAAACCAAAATACCCCAACGTCTCTCAATAAGCATGCAACAAAAAGTATATGGCGTTATGGCCTTACAATCATCCAGAATTGAAATAGAACAAGCCTAATGTTAATCTATTACATTCCCTCAAAAATGATAGAACAAGAACATAAGTCCAAAGAAATAAAGAGCATGTTATGATCAAGATCCACAAAGTCCCGCATCAAATGTGACTTGGGAGAACATCACATCCATGTGTCTAAACTTCAAGAATCTCCTCGCCATGGTTACTTGGAATGTTGTTTTAAAACAACATTACGAGTCATAGCTCGTAGGAAATATGATAATCAAAGATGCATACATGCTATGCGAGGTGATTATGCAACAGTTTAAGTAGAAACATAACTTAAAGTAAGATTGGCTTATCATAGCCAAAAGCTAGTTTACATAATCTTTTTGAAAAATATATATATTTCCACATACAAGAAAACAACACACCAATACTTATAATAACAACTATAAGTAAAGCTCATTGGCTCCTACCCAAGCCATGACCCCCGTAAGGACCAATTCCATATTTACGGTCCTCGACCGAAGGAAATGGGCATCTGGGTCATTACCATGGTGATGACCCCAACTAGGGATCTTAGCTCCACCTGAGCCACCCCTTGTTTACGATTCTCAACCGAAGGAAAAAAAAAACTCCCTTTTTGAACCCCGTCCATGTCATATGATATTCACTACCACGGTAGTAACTAAAAACAAGTCCCGTCGAGACTTAGTTAGAGATCCCCTCTGCGGGATCTTCATCACCACATCCGTCTAGGCAAGGGATCCCCTCTGCAGGACCACCGTCACCTCAATCTATGGTGAGAGATCCCCTCCATGGGATCATCATCACCGTTCTCATCAATATGAGTTATCTCCTCCGTGGGATATGTGTGGGATCCCCTCTGCGGGATCACCATCAACACCAGCATCACACGCATCAAGTAAGGAATTAATTTTTATTATGCAATTAATTTCTATTGGAATAAGCTTAGGCCTATTCCTATCATGCTCATATCCAATAACCACTATCATCAACATACAAGGCAAACTACACAAAAGTGCAATAATCATGCCCTTAACCAAGGATATGCGTAGGCTTATCCATATCAATTCTCAACAAAGCACATATCATGTAAGGAGTCAATCTCGTTACATGATTAATCTCATTATAATTGGCATAGGCCCATTCATATCAACATTACTCAACAATCACCCGCAAGTCCACAAATATTATACAAGGCATTAACATGCTAAACTTGCATAATTAAGCCTCTAATCAAGGATATGCCTAGGCTTATCCATGTCAATTTCCACCACATACTCACTACCCATCTAAGAATTAATATGCAAGGTAAACATATATTACTCAAGCATGATTAAGTCTAAAAATTAGGGTATGCCTAGGCTTACCCACGTAATCGCCAAAATACTACCATCCGATTTTCAAAAGACATGGTTATATTAATGTCCCAATCAACTCCCATATGACCTAATTATATTTAATTGAGGTCAATTCAACAATATTAGGGTTAATTAATGAATTTCTCCAATTTTCACCCAAAACCCCTAAATCATAACCCTAGGTGAAGCATGATTTTCGTAATCATTATTTGAGCATCAAACTAACATGGTAAGACACTCTACAATATGCTAGTATAGCATAAACATCAACCCAATCATGCATTTATTAACCATGGATTAAAGTATTTTTGGATTTTTAAATAAAATCCTAATAATCTCACCAAAAACACAAAATACAACTCATCACATTGCATTAATGAAGGATTAGCATAAATCCTACATTAGGGTTGAAGGAGAAGCACGAAATCAGTCCCAAACAAGCCCTAGATTTCAACAAGTTCACCTAGAATTGAAATGATTCAGTGAGGATATGAAATACAACATATATATTATGTATTTTAAGGAAAATGTCCACAAAACTTACCCAAACGGAGCCTATGGACCTCCAAATCACATCTCCAGCCAACCCTAGCTCGTCCTCAGCCATTCTCTGGTTTTTAGAAAGGGAAACGAGGTATGAAACTAGGTCAAATCATGACATAACATAAATATTTAGTACTCTATTCGCGACACCGAGCTCGAGTGGGGTCTGTTAGTGTGTGTGTACCGAAGAGGGGGGGTGAATTGGACTTAAAAAAAAATTATTTGATTTATAAATATTTTAGTCCAAACACGTGTAGCGTGATGTAATTGAAAGCGAGATAAATTAAAACAAAAATAAACAAGGAGAAGAGTTAGAGATACGACACCGGGGTTTACAAGGTTCGGCTCCCTTGGGCCTAGTCCTTGCCTCTAGCAAC
>JAULLD010392217.1:0-10833 GCA_035668095.1 Sarracenia minor
CCGTACCAATGGACAGTCCGGGTCCATTGCGGTCGTGAGCTCCTTGTATATATGTCAGAACCTTTGACCCAATCTTCTCCGCTTCATGCGACGAGTCAAATACTGGGCAGTATATATGGACAAATACATGCATACATCATATGAATAAATACAAATCCTAGTATGCATAACATTTCAATAGAATTCTCATTAATATGCTGGGATCCCAGATAATAAATACATAAAACCATGGCTTTTAAGCATACTATCCAACAATGCTTACACATTGGTGTTTGTGGATACTTGTGAGTTCATCCTTGTGATATGTTAGCGTACATTGCTTGTGTCTTTTGTGCTTTTATGTGATGGATGTTTTTGATGTGGATGTGGGGACTAGAGAGGGGTAGAGGTGGAGTCTTATGCTTCAAAATAGCGTTGAAGTGAGCCGTGAGGTTGGACCACGTTTACTTATTCCATAGGGATTGTAAATGGGAGATGGCCACTTCCCAAATATACGTTGAAGTCAGTCGTATGATTGGTCCATGAAGGGATTTCCGTGGGGGTTGTACAACCGAGATTGGATTCACCGTCCACCCATGGTCCGTTCCACGGGTGTGTGTGCGTATGTATATGTAAAGTTTACTAGCTATGGTATGGGACATAGCTTGTCTACTTTATGATACGTAGGTATGTGAGTATGTATGCGTAATGTTTACGAGCTATGGTATGGGACATAGCTTATCTACTTTACGATACATGGTGTTTGGTTTGTATTATTCGTGCATTAGACCATAAGCATGTTATCACTTGTGAGATGTAGATGCACCTATCTTAGGTTTTCAGTTTTTTTTACAGACTTTGACACGTGACACTATGTGTCATTCTTCAAATAGATGAGAGTATGTCTTTTCTTATGTTTTATGTTACACAATTTGACGCACAATGACAATTTCATCATGTATGAAATTAAACTAATTCCACCTGACAATTTATACCAGTAAGGTATGAAATGAAGTTAATCACTATCTTGGAATATAAGCTGTACTTGGTGATAAAAAACTGGTTTTGGACTAACGTTTCTCTTTCCAAACCTTTCTTGGTAAATGAGATTTTATAGTAAAAACATGGTTATGCAAACATGGTTTTGAATAACAAGTGACTATGATTTTTACCTCTAAAACCCTTTTACTTATACTGCTGCATAATCAACTTTGTATATCGTTTTGCGGTTTCGTTTGTCTATTATCCTACAACCGTGGCTCAGCCACCCTAAAATTTTTCATGTTAAGCAAAAGGAGCTGTTTGATAATTGGAGCATGGATGGGAAAAGCAAAAGTTTACACCCTTTTTTTTACTATGCACACATTACTTTAGTCTCGGATGAATATATAATTTACTTTATTTCATTTAAGTTGTTAGATAACTGTACGACCATTTATCATTTCTTATATGCATGTGAGATGCTGCTGGGTAGTTTATTTCTTTTTGGTTTAGTTAGCTTCTTTGTTTAGCTTTTCTTATGTGTTGCGAGTGCCTAAGGGCCACCCCTCTTTGTATACTGGAATGTGTGTCACATGATGGCTAGTTGTATAGTTGTGCCGAATAACGGCTTGTTATAATCTGTTATAGCTTAGAATAGTGTTGTTGTGTCGGACATCGACTTGTTAGAGCTTAGATTTTCCGCAGATGCGGATTGTTGTTATTCTTATGTCCAGGTACCTTGTTTATAGGCCATTGCACATTTCGGGAAGGTCAAAAAACAGGGAAAACTCTGCCGAAATTTCTAAAAATTTCAAGAGTTAGAATATTTTTCAACGTTGTTCCTAAAATTTATTAACTAGAAAAATATTCTTATTTTTCTTAAATCGGTGTTTTAAAGAATTAAATATTCGGCATGAGATTCGGTATCCTGCTTTCGGATATTCTTTATTAGATTCTTTATTGGTTTCGGTTGGGTCATTACATGTAAAATTGTGCTCGAACCAGGTAGACCAAGCCTTCAACCCATACCCCATTGGATTGTAAAATTGTGCTCCAAATAGGGTCAACCAAGCCTTCAGGCCCCAACCTATAAAATTGTGCTCGAACTAGATGGACAAGCCTTCAACCCATAGCTCAATGGGTTATAAAATTGCAATCGAATGAGGTGTATGGAGTTATGAGGAACTAAGGGTGGTGCAACATTCCTTATGTGTTGGTTTTGCAACAACAAAAAAATTGCGTATGCAGTAACAAGGATTTTAGAATAAAAGCTTGATATGATTCACTTTTCTCACATGAAATCTATATAAAGTCGTTACTTATAACAAAATGTTGGACTTGGAATTGTGAGTATAGACTTGAAGTGGCAAAATGTTTTACTCGCAATATGGTTATTTTCCATTTGAAAATGGGTATTTGATGTTTGATTTTAAGGAAAAAGTATTGTGTTAATTTTGTGTTTATGACATGTACTCATCCCATGCCATCTTTGCATATCATGATGTGGATTTATTTTGTCTATTATCCTGCTATTGAGGCTCAACAATGTTAACATTTTTTAGGTTAAGCAGAGGAACTTTTAGAGATTAATGCAAGTACGGGGAAAGTAAGAGTTTTGAGATATTATATTGTTTATTTTACCTCGTTGTTCTTCTATTTCGGATGAATATATTAGTTTACATTTGTTTTTGTAGTTGGATAACTGTACAGCCATATGGCCATTTGTCAATTATTTGCATGCGTATGAGATATCGTCGGGTTAATAGCTTTTGTTTTCATTTGTTGAGTTTGATTAGAAATTGGTGCGTAGGGGTGTATGTTGATGTACTTTGTAGATACCATGGATCTGCTTTATTGATTGTTGTAGTTCCATTTGTGTTTATAGGTGATATTTTCATTTGAGGATAGTCCAAAAACAGGGGAAGCGCTGCCAAAATTTTTCAAAAAGAGTTAGAATATTTTCTAACCGTTTTAGTGTTTCATGAAGGAAAAACGTCTCTATTGATTGAAATAGATGTTTTAAGAAATAAAGATTTCGTTCTGAGCGTCGATTATTTTGACATAACCTTATGATTTTTATTATTATCCGGGGTTAGGACATTACAGATGGTATTAGAGCCCTAGGTTCGAATATTTTAGGCCATGGAAAGGGTTGTGTGTTATATCGAGAAGGAGGACTTGCATGATGCACTCATGTCTTGAATGTGCTTGTGTGCCTGCGATGCAGTGTGATTTATTGCGCATGCTATGTGATTAAGTGGGTATGGAGGTAGGACTTTGCCGATGATATTTCTTGCCTTTGGCATCCGGTTAACTACCATGGGAGTCTGATTAGAAAGGTGCCTCGTGAATGCTCATTCTAATTAGAAGTCTAGGCGAGTTATTCAGATTGAGGTATCATTCTAATTAGCCTCCTCGGCATGTGATGATATGTTGACATGCTTATATGTATAAATGTTAACATGTGCCTTGGTAGACTTGATGTTTCTCGGATAGCGAGTATCTTACGTGCATGAGTAAGATTAGTATGGGTATCTGAGAGTGGGTTGACCTATGAGTTAGGTGGTTACCGAGGAGATTTGTGTAGATATGGTGGCTTGCACATCGTGAGCCGTGCTATGCATGAACCATACATTCTCTTGCCTTGTTTTTGGGTCATGAGTCGTGTACTACCGAGTGCATATAAATGGGAGCGCTTCACATGATGGAACGTGGATGGAAACATAATGGACGGGAGTGTGGTGATAACATGATCTGACCCCTCAGGGTAGATGCCTTGTCTGAGAGTTTCCTCCTTTTGAGAGTGAGATGTCCTATGTGACTAGGATGACGTTGTGTCATCGCCAGTATCCTATTTGGGATCAGTATGTTGTACTGAGAGTACATGTTTGAAGGACGTCTCCATTTGAGAATGAGCGTTATTTATGTTTGTCATGGTACAACTTGGATTCTCTTTGATGAGTTGTTTTGGTTCCTTGGGAAGGAAGTTTGATGTTACCTTTTTTTTATTGTGGATCCTCTTAAAAGATTTCTTAGTGACAAGAACCTGGTGAAAGAGGCTTCAAAGGTGAACCATGCTGTTAATCATTTGGTTTATTAGGATATCATTGAGTTGGATGATGACGGTGTTTCCAATGATGTTTCGACAAAAAGGTTGACAAATGTGAATAATATTTCAGCGATACGATTGCCAGTTGTAATTATGGATTTGGACGATGACGAAATAGAGTATCAATGATCTTTTAACCCGTATTGGGAAATAAGGCTGGAGGAAGTATTAGCGGTGTGGTTAGTGAGATTGCAACCTAGTCGGAAGCTTTCCTCCTTGTAAGTGCAATTTCTACTTCATTCAGAGTTATGAGAATTCTTTAGCATGTTTCTCCGGGACGTGAGTTGTTAGGAGTTCGTGGTGGTCTCAAGTGATGCAGTAGAGTGGCTGAGTTGTAGTATTTTTCATACCTTTCGAGGACTTATCTTGGTGTATTGTGTATACCCTTGTTTTACCATTGGCCAATGGTAGGCACCTGTGTGGTATGATTGACTTGATGGTCGTTAATGTGTTCAGGGAACACTCCTTTGGGTTTGGTATCACTACAAGCTTTGGGTATCCTAGACAAGCAGAGACTTCATACATTGAGCCATAGGGATGTTTGCTGAAGGTTGAGTGATGATTGGTTTGTGGGTAGATCTTTAAGGCTAACTAATACTAATTCATGAATCGCATTGGAATTAAGATCTTTGCGGATCAATACCTAGGGATGGTTTTTTGATGACTAAGAGTAGAAGTTAACATGATGGTGCAAGTGTGAGTATGTTCTCTCTTGTTCCTTAGTGAGAACTAGTTGTGTCATCTTTTGGGTGCAAAGGTGTGATTTAGGAGTGATTTGGATTGCTGTATATTTAGAGACTGATTGAGATGTTCTCCGCATATGGTTTACTTTAAATTACACTTGGTGTTTCGAGTCCTGTGTAGGTTCTTTGTGAGTTACTTTGGATGGAGCTAGCTTCGCAGTGAGACCGCTTGATTATTTGGTGTTGAGGTTCAGGTTGTTGTCTCTCCTGATAATGTGGTTCGGGTGTTGACGTGGGTGTTTGGAGGTGTTGGTGTAAGTTGATCACATTGGTGCTGGATGAGGTTAGCAGTGGTTGGGTCGACTTATGTCACCCTGCTGCCAACACTGAGTTCAGGAGGACCTCAGGATTGTTTCTTTGTGTCGACACTAGCTTCTTTGTGTTGACACTAGCCTGTGGTGTCGACACTGGTGTCCTTTGTGTCAACACTTGTCTTCTTTGGTTTTTGTGTATGGTTCTATTGAGATCAGTTCTGATGAGTTTGGTTTGCGATTATGTTACCGTGAGAACGGTTACAGCTTGTGTAGTTGTCAGAGTTAAGTTATGAGGATCCTTTATATTGGATTGATGCCTTGGCAAGGATATCTGAGGAGTTCTGGTTAAATTGGTTGTTGTTGTGATACCAGTGAAGTTAAGTGAATTTTTTGGTCACGTGGTTAACGTGATAACGTGAAAGTGAAAGTGGCTAATGTAACACATGGTCCGACTTAATTTCATCTTTTAATTCAAACTTGGTTTTCTTCAAATGGAAAAAAACAATTTTTTTAAGGTTTTAAAATGAATTAAAATATGATCTTATTTTGGGGTGTTACAGCCAAGTATCGGTGCCTTGAGGGCAAACAAACAGTGAGTGGAAGTATCAATAGTGATAAGATCGTTTCCCTTTTTTGATTTAATTCTTTGGTTCATGGTACTACGAAATCGTATGCATGATGAGTTATCGACCTTGGTGTCCTTTGTGGAGTTATTCAAATAGGAATTGAAACCGTGATCTAGTATTAGTGTACAAAGAACACTTTTTAGTGTGATGTGTTGGACATATTGTTAGTGTTCCGTGGAAGTTCATATGAGAGGCAAACCATGAGTATTCTATGTCCTTCGCCACCAATCTTGATGTGTTGTGCAGTAACCGGTCAGTTTGATAAACGTTGACAGTTTTTTGAAGCCTTCTCAGTTTGATGGAATATTTTCAGTTTGATGAAGTATTGTTAGTATGAGATGGTAAAATTCTTTGAAAGGTTAACAGAAGTATGTTCGGTGTGGGATCACTTTCAGGTTGGTTGTGGAGCTCTAGTTATGTGTGTAGCAGTTATCAATCTTAGTGTGCCTGTAACGGTTGAAACTGTTATAATTAATATTTTATTTAAAATTGATGGAATTTCGGATAATGTATTTTACCTCTCAATTTTTTAAATAATAATAATAGAAAATTTAAATTTAAATTTAAGACTTATAAAAAAATTAATGTGAGAAGAGAAATCGGTTTCTCTAGAACCTTCTGTACAAAATAAAAAAATAACAATAAAAAACAATTATCTCGTCGCAAACTCGCGACTCACAGGAAGCAAAAATGAAACTGAGCAAGAGAGAGATAGCTCGACGGAGAAGTGGAAAAGGGGACGGAGCCACCTCCTCCAACCACTGCTCGCGACGCCGACTTCTACCAATCCCCGCCGCACCACCACTGACGCCCATCGTCGCCAGCGACAATGAGAGAACCACAGAAACAGAGGTGAAATAGAGGAGTTCTCCGTGCATGATATCACGAGCTTTGGGGTTCAATTTTTGCATCGATTTGGCTCGATATCTTCTTATTGCTTCGTGAAAGGTAATCTGATCGACTTTGTGAATGTTTCTAGTAATTTTGTTTGGATTATTGAGTATTGTGATTTTTATCTTGTTTTTGGCTATTGAAACATGAAATTGAACATTGTATTAGCTATTAAAGCATACTAGAATGATATTTGTGAAATTAATTTCAATTTTTGACAAACTATGGTTTCGAGTGGATTTTAGGGGAGTGATTTGGGGGTTTCGGTCCTATGAGGATAATTTCACGAAATTGAACCCAATTATGTGATTATGGCATAGAAAATAGCTTGCGGTTAAAATTTGATAATTTTTGGATACCCGGATTTTATCCCCGTTAATTAATTAGCAAGTTGGTAATTTGATTTTGCTAGTTGGACGCGCTTTCGGGGATGGTTCGGGATGACATTGGATTTGACTAGGTTTCTTGGTATCATATCGGTTGCGAGGTAGGATTCTTGACTTTATAAATCCTTTTGGTGATATGGACTGGATTCTTTTCAAAAGTTTGATATTTGTTTATACTTTAGTTGCCGTGTGCCCGAATGTGAGCCTTATTCGGCGTTGAGTTTGAGTTTACGAAGCTAGCCACTAAATCCCAAGGGATTGGACTTAGCTATGGCTATCCTAGTTAGCCAAAACTTTGGTTTGGTAATTAGTTTTGGTTCAAGTTAGGTAATGCGAAGAGTTGGAGCTTACGCCCCATAATTGATAAAAAGTGAGAAGATAGGGTTATGAGACCTGGATTCTTTCATTAGTAATTCTCAACCTATGTCTTGGGACTTGACAAATAGGTGCGTCGTGTAGGCCTATTACTTTATTGACTGTTGTAGTGACGTATGCTGTGGTGGGTAGTTACGTTACCATAGTAATGCACGTAGCAATGTGTTCTAGATTAGTTTGGGTTTGCTTGACTTGTGGATTGTTGAGATATACTTGATATAGTATTTCTGTTGTACGTGACTGTGGTCCTGTTAAGACATTCTTAATTGCACTTGATTGCCCTAGAGGCTTGTCTATCGCTATGTTACATGATGCTTGCCTATGTGATATGTGACGTGCACATGTACACGTAAGGTTTACGAGCTAAGGTATGAGACTTAGCACGTCTACTTTACGATACATTATGTGCAGTAATTGTGGGTCCATAAGCCAATTTAAGTTTATCGTAGTTTTCCATTATATCACTAAATCATTTTTATGATCCTTACGGATTGTTGAGTGGTGTATTTGGATTGGCTTATGGATATGAGCCGGCCTTTCCCCCAACCTTCGGGTTGTAAAATAGTCGCATCGTTTTCGGGTCGGCCTTGCCCTCAACCTTCAGGTTGTAAAATAGTTGAATCGCTTTCGGGTCAGTCTTGCCCTCAGACCTTCGGGATTGTAAAAGAGTTGCATCGCTTGTTAGATGGGTCGAACTTGCCCTCAGACCCTCGGGTATGTACAAGAGTTGCATCGCTTTGTGACTTGCCACATCGGATTTTGGATCTTGGTTGTGGTAGTTGTGGGTCCTTAAACCAATCAAAGTCTACCGTGGATTTCAGTATTGCAAAAAAAAAAAAAAATCATTCTTATGAACTTTATGGATTGTGAGAGGTGTATTTGGATTGGTTTATAGATGCGGGTCGGCCTTGCCCTCAACCTACGGGTTTGTTAAACCGTGCATTGGTTGAGTTGGATAACGAGATTGTGAATATAAGCTCACAATATTATTTGAATCAAAGCTTAATATGACTCATTTTTATGGAAATCGTGTAAAACCATTACATATAACAAAACATTGAACTTGGGATTATGGATATGGATTTAAAGTGATAATACTTTTGCTTGTAATGCGGTTATTTCCTTTTGTTTGAAAATGGGCATGTGACATTTATTTTCAAGAAAAATGTATTATGATACTTTTATGATTAAAAGTAGTACTTGTCATATGCCAACCTTGCACATCATATTGTGGTTTATTTTTGTATTATCCTACTACTGGGCTCAGCCCGTTTGTTTTAAATTTTTCAGGTAGAGCTGTTAATGATTGTGGATAAGGACAATACATGAAAGCTTGAAGCCTTGCATCGCATCTACTTCCATCATATCAGGCACTTGCATTCTATTGGGATAAATGTATATTAATTTATATTTCAGCTATATAGTTGGATAATTGTACGTCTATAAGGCCTTGTTCATTCAGTTGCATGCATGTGAGGTATCGCCGGGAAAGTAGATTTTGCTCCATTTGTTGAGTTTGATATGGGTTGATAGATGCCATGAATGAACTTTATTACTGTTTAGAATAGCCTAGTTTTGGTTGTGCCAGAGATCGGCTTGTTGTAGTTTAGAATATCCTAGGTTGCCATGAATTTGGATTGTGGTTGTTGATGCCCAGAATGGGCTTATATTATTGCTGGGTTGTTGTTTTCCTTGTTTACAGGTCATTGCCCGTTTTGGGTTAGTGCCAAAAACAGGGGAATCTCTGTCGAAATTTTTTAAAAAGAGTTAGAATATTTTTCAATTTTTTCCTTAAAAGTCCTTAAAGAGCAAAATATTCTTATTTTTCTTAAACTGGTGATTTGAATAAATGAATATTCGGCATGAGATCCGATTTTAGGATATTCCTTGTTTAGATTACTTATTGTACAAGGTCAGGACGTTACAGATGGTATCAGAGCTCAAGGCTCGAATTCCTTAGGACCGTGGGAAGGGTCGTGTGTTATATCGAGAGGGGTGAATTGCATGTTACATTAATGCCATGATTGCTTGTATGCTTGTTTACGATGTGATATACCTGCGTGTGCTATGTACTTATGTATGTATGGAGGTAGGATTTCGAGGACGATGTTTCTTGCTTCGACATCTAGGTTACATGTTTGTTATTCCATTTAGAAAGGTGCCTCGTAAATGCCCATTCTACGTGGAAATCCAGGCGAGTTGTTAGGATTGAGATATCACTCCAAGAAACCTCCTCGGTATGTGGCTATGTGATGTTGTGCTTACATGACATGGTGATAGCATGTTTACCCTCGACCAATTGGTCCTTGGGATGTTGTGTAGCTTATCCTCGGTATAAGTTTATGACTTTCGATTTGAGTTGGCATTTTATCCCCCCATCTTTATGTAGTGCTATGATGTCTCGGGGACAAGGACGTGACCAAGGCCATGATGTAAATAACATGTTGACATACTTATGATATGACTATTAATGTGTAGTGATAGACATGTAGTTTCTCAGATAGTGAGTATCTCACCTACGGGAATAAGATCACGATGAGTATCGGAGGGTGGGTAGGCCTATGAGTTAGGTAGTTACCCGGGATGATTTGTGTAGTTATGGTGGTTCGCACATCGTGAACCATACATTGTCGTGCGGCTCGTGCCTTGTTTTGTATTGTGAACCGTGTACGATTAGGTACGTATGAACGGGAGTGCTTTGTATGACGGAGCGTAGATGAGAATTAAGTGGGGGAGTGTGATGATGACGAGATGTGATTCCTTGGGGTAGATGCCTTGTTTGAAAGTTTTCTCGTTTGAAGGCGAGATGTCTAGAGGGACTAGATTGACGTTGTGACGTCACCGATATCCTGTTTGGGTTGAGTATGTTATACCGAAAGTACATGTTCAAAGGACGTGTTCATTTGAGGACAAGCGTCGGATATCCTTGTGAGAACCGACGAGAGATGGATGGGTTTGTTAACCTAGTAGATGCACAGTAGCCGCGGTATGGCTTAAATTCACTTTGATGAGTTGTTTTAAGTCCTTGGAAAGGGAGTTTGGCGTACCTCCTTCTGATTGTGGAGTCCCACCCACCCCACCCCCTTTTCCTAAGAAGGTGTCTCTGTGATAAGAATTTGGTGAAAGGGACTTCAAAGGTGAACCAAAGGGTTACTCCTTTGGCCCATTAGGATACCATTGAGTTGGATGATGACAACGTTACCAATGATATCCCAACAGAAGGTTAATAGTTGTGAATCATACTCTTATGGTGTGATTGCCAGTTATGATTATAGATTTGGGTGATGATGAGATGATGTATTAGAGATCTTTTAACCCATATCTGGGGAAAAGATTCGAGGAAGTGTTAATGATGCGGTTAGTGAGATTGCAACCTAGTTCAAGTTTTTCTTCCTTGCAAATGTGGAGGCACGTGGTTTTGGAGACTAAGAGACCCGTTAAGTTGGTTCCTCTTGTTAGGGTTGTATACTTAAAAGCCATGCTTTTGAG
>JAULLD010393318.1:0-10828 GCA_035668095.1 Sarracenia minor
AAAAACAATTTATCTCTCATGGTACATTGGAAAATGCTCATTACATATTGTACTATGTTACTCTTACTAATAATAATAATGAGGTGAATAACTTACGAGTATTACAACAAAAAAGGAAAGATTCTTCTTTGAACCAAACACTACTTTGGCACATTCGTCTAGGTCATGTTAATCTAAAAAGGATACAAAGACTAGTAGAAAAAAGACCTTTGGGTTCATTGGAAGTGCACATCCAGTCTGTGAATCCTATTTAGAACGTAAGATGACCAAGAGGCCATTTAAGGCCAAGGGACTTAGAGTCCAATAAGTATTGGAACTGGTTCATTCTTATGTATGTGGTCCCATGAACATTCTAGCAAGAGGTGGGTATATAACTACTTCGTCACTTTTATTAATGACTACTCTAGGCATGGATACATTTACATGCTTCAACGCAAGTCTGAAACCATCGAGAAATTCAAAGTTCCTAAGGCTGAAGAGGAGAAGCAGATAGGTAAAAGTATAAAGACCATACGATCTGATCGCGGTGGTGAATACCTTCTTGGCGAGTTCAGGGACTACTTGTTATAACATGGGATTACGTCTCAATTGTCTGCACTAAGGATATCTCAACAAAATGGTGCAGTGGAAAGAAAGAATAGGTCCCTTAAGGAGATGGTAAGGTCTATGATGAGTTATTCGGATTTACAACATTGATTTTGGGGATTTGCACTAGAAGCTATGGCATATATTCCGAATTCGGACTTAGATGATGGTTCAGTACTGTCATGTCATTCGTTTGATAACTGGTGCCCTAGTCCTTTGTTAAGCCTATGCCCTAGATAGGGAAAGGTGTCCGGAGTTAAGATGATTATGTTATGGCCATCGCACCATTGTTGGGAGTTGTGGGAGCCCTTTAACAGGTTTTCTTCTGGGTTGTGAGGTGTGGGGAGTTTGTAACGGACTCAGATGATGTGGTTGCGTGGCTTTGAGTAACAACCTTTATATCCTTTGAGGATTCGGCTAGATGCCTAGTGTCCACCTGTTGCCAATCGTTGGCTTAGTGGTAGACGCCTAAGAGGTAGGGTTGGCTTGATAATGAGGAGCGCATTGAGTACTCGCACAACTGGGTTTGGGTGTCGGTGTAGATTGACGCTTTACTGGTAAGCGGCGACTCTATATGGTGACACACTACAACTTTTACTAACATCGGAGTGATGATTGGTAAACAGACAGCTGTCGGGAGCTAGTTCTTGGAAACCCTTTGACCGTTCGGGGATTGAGAATCATACGGATCAATACCGCGTGACGATCTTTTGGTGACGCGTGGGAGCACGAGTCAGTATATGGTGTCGCGATCATAAGTGCATTCTTTTGTGGCCTTTGCTGAGAGCTTGTTGTTCTGCCCTTTGGATATGATGGTGTGAGATAAGTCGATGGGAATATCCATTGACTTAGTGGGGGAGTAACCAGCCATTGATGCTTGTCGACTCATGATCTCGATGGTGAGTGGTATGTTTGGGTTCTCTCGAGGCGCTTCTGCTGTTTTGAGCTCAATACAATCCCTTGCGGGTTACCTTGGATATTAGTTTGGTGGTGGGGCTGTTTGATTGGTCGGTGTCGATACGTCGTTACCTGCCCTTTGGGGAAAGTGGAGGTGTGAGTGCATGATTCCTTTGCGAATTCATGCATGCTGCGATGCTTGGATGGTTCTAAGAAGTTTGGTTCTTATGAGCTTGTCGTTGTTGTGGATACATCTGCAGCTTGCCTGATCGCTAGATTTAAGACAACATTACCCTGTGTTTGCGGTACCTGTAGAGTTGAGTGGAGGCTCTTGTCACGTAGTCAACGTGATAGCGCAGAACTGCGAATGGCTGATGTAGCACCCAAACGTCGTAGATTCACCTTTTAATTCAAACCTAGTGTGAGTTAAGGACTTTATCTTAACTTGGGGTGTTACAACCATATGTTGGTGTCTTGGTGACAGCTAGATGATGAGTAGGATTATCGGGGGCGAATCAACTGATTTTAGTCAGTGGCTCCATTATCTGGTTTGTGATACCATGAGACTGTGGGTATGACGAGTTGGTGACCATGACAACCGCCAGGGAGTGCTAAGTTTGCTTGGAATGGTTGCAGGCGTAGCCCTCACCTATTGAGGAGATACGACGTCGGGTGGTTCGATGTTACCGTGAGAGTTTGGAAAGTGGAATCCCTTCTTCTTCCCCTAAGTGGTGAGAACTACTTGCGGTAATACATGTATGCCATGCATGTCAAGTTACGGCCAGTAGTGCAGGTCGTGACTACGTTGATTGGAAAATTAGGTGGTTTTAGTGAATCATATATGATGCGTTGGACGTGTTGTTTATGATCTGTAGTAATTTGGTGCTGGAGACGAACCAGGTACATTTTCGGCTTCAAGACATAGCCTTGGTACGTCATGTAAGGATGAGTCGATTGATGTCGTATGGTAGCTTGACAAGTCGAGGGAAGTACGCTTGAATAAGAACATGTCCAGATTTGACTTGGTAAACATGAGAGGAGCCACAAGGTGACGCTCGTGGCATCCACATCGTATGGTTGGGATCGTGCAATTTTTTCACGGGTCTGTATGTGGTTGAGGAGTTGTTTGGACCATTGCACGTTGTTTCTTGGGACTCATGTCCATCTGGTAGGTCTCATTGTCACCGATCTAGTCTCTTAGGTTTTGAATACGACCCTTAGCCAGCGGTATGTATTCGCTGCATGTAAGTGCCATGATTCGGAGTGTGGTATACAGATGGGTATACCGGTCTAGTCGTCTATAGACCAGTATGATCGTCCATTTACGACGTGTACCCGTCGCTTTTAGGGGCACATCTGGGAGGGCATTACGGATTGGATATGTTGGGGGTGTTTATGTTGGCATTAAGTACCTTTCGTCGATTGATCGTGCTTGCCAACTATGACCGTTGTCTATTCGGTATATAGATAGCACCTTTTGAGGGTGTACACAGATCAGGTTGGTCGGTGACATTTTCGGCAGATCTGGGGGAGTTCACCCTATTGAGAGGCCGAGATTGGTCAGTAAGGTGACCAAGGAGATAATGATACTTTAATCATGGTGGTTATGATGCGGGTACCATTGGACTTCGGTGCGAGGGACTACATCTCCTTGCGAGTCTTTCCCGGAAGGGGATCAGAAGGTTTGATTGGAGCGGCAAGCGATCGCCGCATCCTTTTGATCCTTTTCCTGTTCAAGAGAGAGAGAGGATCAGGATAGTGGCATGCAGCTTGAGTTTGTCACCGTAGTTGTTGTCTGTTGCAGGGGTTTATCATGTTTCCATGCTGAGGAAATATGCGTCGTATTCGCTGAATCTGCTTGACTGGTCAGGTCTGAGAGTGGGTGATGACGTTGTGGTTGAGAGGCAACCCATTAGGGTCCCAGATTTTGGAGACCAGATTCGCAAGGGAAATCCCACCGTTAGTAACGTTTTGTGAGGTAGAACCCTATCACCTGTGCACATCATGAGAAGTGTGGATTTTCGGGCGAAATCTCCCAAGTGGGGAAGGTTGTAATACCGTGAACTGTTTTAATTATTCGCAATTAATTATTTAAATCGGGTCACAAAATTTTACAACCATATTCAAAAAAATAATAATAAAATTAGTTATATATATATATATGTGTGTGTGTGTGTGTTTATATTTAAATTTATATATATATGAGTATATATTACACATATATATATATATAACAAAAAAATTAAAAAAAAAGGAGGGAACTAAGCCTCAGGCGCTAGGCCCAGGGCACTATATATATAAATATATATGTATATATATATATGTATATATATATAAGAATCCTAGGGCTACTTCGTGCTACTAAGAGAGGAGGCGGCTGTGGCTTTTCTTTATTTTTTTTGTTTTTCTTTATTGTTTTATACGTTCAGTCCTTCTTTACCAATGTCGGTGCTAAGTTTGTATTTATTTACAAAAAAATTTTTTGTTCCTCTACTAGAGAATCTGAAACCGCAGCAGTAGTGGTTTTTCTTTTGTGCCGCCAACAGAAAAAAACGAGAGAGAGAGAGAGAGAGAGAGAGAGAGAGAGAGAGAGAGAGGGCAGGGCTTGAAGGAAGGACAGAAGGCAATTGGAACAGGGGGCTCCGGCGCCGGCGGGTCTGATTGTCACCGGAAAAGGAGAAAGAGAGGGAGAGAGTGAACGGCGGAAAGAGAGGGAGAGGACGACTGCATTCTTTCCTTTCCACTCCGATTTTCTTACTCGTTTGGCTTAATTTTATCTCCTCCAAGGTAGGATTTATGATGCTCTCTCATTAATGCAAATTATGTGTGGGTTTTTGATAGTTTTTGTGCTATTTTTGTATATGTTCATGCTTAGTCCGAAAATACCCTAAATTTTGTGAATATATATGTGGTTGGTTGCATTAGTAGCCATTTTAACAAAAAATAAAATAAAATAATAATATTATTATTTTGTTGACTTGGCCACTAATTGATGAGGGTAGAAATCACATGAATTTTTAGGGTTATGGATTTTGGGAGTTTTGCTAGATTTGGATAGGGTACTGATCTGTAGCAGCCTCAATCACACAATCAAAAAACCACCATAAGGTGCTTCCCTGTACAAAGTCCCTGATCGTCCATGATACCCAGATCTGCATTGACATCAACCCCACTGAATGTCTCATGGACACCCTCACAACTATCAAGTCGATCATACCATATAGGTTCCTACCACTAGGCCTAAGTCAAACACATAAGGAGTGGAGACAAAACCAAACCCAAGCCAAATCAGAGAAGTATAATAGAAATTCATAACTAGGGATTTATCTTAAGAAATCCCCTTTTAGTTTCACGTAACTCCAAACCGTTGGCTTAACATTCTTCACAGAGTTAAAAAACCATGCCCAAAGCATCCCCCAAAACCCATGTTTTGAAAATAAAAAAATGTAGTATTGAATTCAGGTGACCGCTCGAGTAAACTAATAACCGCTCAAGCAGGTGTTGCAGAAACAACAAGACTGCAAAGATACCGTGACATCCTTTTTGTTCCAAAACATGATTTTATGCTCCCAAACACAATTTATAACCCATATAAGATTGGTAAGGCTAACCACTAAGCCTATAAGTTGAAACCGCCAATAGTTTAATACTTAAGAAAAATGGAAATTATAAAAAACACATAAGCTTAAAACATCCTTGTTTTAGTTGGTTTGTTTCCCAAACATTCACGAAAGAAAAACCAACTTAAAACATAACCAAACCCTTTCTCTGTGACCACAACACACCCAAGGAAAACCGAATGTGAATATGGTACCAAACCAAGTCCCAAAAAGATACTAGGAACATGGTCTAACAACCATTCCATAATCTGTTAATCATCTTGACGGTTACGAAGCTCACACAACTGTAGCCTACCATACTACAACTATACTAACCACACTACTAGTACCTCATCAAATTATAGCCTTAGCCCAGGTTCTAATCACAAGGAGATCTCTCGAAAGCATTTGTAATCATGAAAGGTAACATCTGACCTTCTTCCTATGGAACCCAAATAACTCATCACAAAGAATGCAGACTCGTAGGCCATAGCGCGACCACTACACATCCACAAGGTACAAAAAAAAAAACTCACAAGCCTCTAGTCGATTCACACAATCGATATACCTCTCTCATTCCCAAATAGATGTATTCCTCAAACATGCACTCCAAGTGCAAGACACGGATCCGAAATAGGATTCTTATGACAACATGACGTCATCATAGCCACCCATGGTGTCTCTCAAAAAGGAATAAGAAAACTCACAACCATGACCTCTATGTCGCACGGTTACATCACACCACCACGCTACTCTTGCCTACTATGGTCCCATCCACATTCCATCATGCAAAGTGTTCCCGTTCATATGCCCTCGGTAGTATATGGCTCACCACGGAAAGATAGGGCACGAGAATGCATGGTTCATGACATAGCACGACTCACGATGTGTAAACCACCGTCTCTACCATAAAACCTCATAGAGCAACCACCTATGACATAGGTCTACACACTCTCACATTTAAGGTAACAATCCCACTCCCATAGATAAGATAAATCATGATATAAAAATGGCAATTCTACCATGAAACATGTTAACATCCATACACATAAGCATGCTAATAAAGATATACATAAGCTTGTTAATAGTTATTCATATAAATATTTCAACACCTCATTACACACCAAGGAAGCTAATTGGAGTGATACCTCAATTTAAACAACTCATTTGGATTTCTAACTAGAATGGGCCCTAACGATGTGTCATTCGAATTAGATTCCCGAAGTAGTCAACCAGACACAATGTAAGAAATATCATCCTCAAATTCCACCTCCATACCCATATATCCACATAGCATGCACTAATCCTCTCTCGTCACACAACAAGAATACAAGCATACTCATGTCATGGATGCAACATGCAAGCTACCCCTTTTGACATGGCTCAACCCTTCCTATAGTTCTAAGATATTCGAACATAAAGCTTTGATACCATTCTGTAACGTCCTACCCCCAGATATTTTACTAAACATTTTCATTAAGTTTCATATTAATATTAATCATATGCCCAACGATTTAAATAGTATAAATTACTCTCCTTATTAATGTTAAAAGTCACCTAAAGCAAATCCCACTAGCCAAATTTTAGAAAACTATTGTGAGGATGGACCTCTTTTATACACTAATCATTCATGCTTTGTACCTAATAAATACCCATACAAGATTAATATCATAAGAAAAGGGGGAACCTCCAAACATGCATAAGCTTAAGAAAGATAAGTAAATCGTGCAGTGCAATATAGATATATGTACTATAACACAACCCAAAACCTGTACATGCAACCAAGATAAACTGAAACCTCCCACGTTCCTCATCAAGCATGCAATAAATGTATATGGCCTTAAGGCCTAACTTTACAACATGACCAACTACAACAGTTTTAAACTCGAACATTAATTCGTCATGGAAATATAAAGCCAAAGCATGTCAGAAAAGTAAGCATCGTAATCCATCCGTGAGTGGGACGAATCATAGAATCATCTAACATCTCCCAATGCTTTGCCGCAAATACCTAAAATGTTGTTTAATAATAACATGTGCCCAATGCTCATAATATATATGATAAACTGAGAATGCATGAATAGTACTAGTATATTGCTATTCATGGGTTGAGTAAAACAAGACCATTATGTCTGTGGCTTCTATTTTTTGTGGTTTTCTAGTGTTTGTGTCTAGGTCTTCCATCCTGCTCACATTCAGCAAACCTGCTCCGATCCTTACAGGTATATGACACTTACATAAACACACCCATATGCATTCATGTCATATCGTATAGGGTAGGATGTGTTGATGTTACATTAGAGAATTCATGACTTACCATGGATCATAAACTTTGGCGTGTGAAGGGACTTGAATCCCTTGTAGTGCCCCAGAGCATTCATGGAATGCTCATGTGGCATCGAGCGGCATCCATTTAAATGTATCTATCTCGATAAGCCAAGAGTTGAGACATTGAGGCTCGCGAAGAGAGCTCGAAGTGAGCTCGAGTGGCCTTGTTTAATGTCTTTATCTCTCATTACTAAGAGTATAATTTTCCAAGCGCCAGTGTATTTTTCTATATATACATTGCATACCCACCTTTCAGTTTTCGAGAATCCTCGCCTAGCCTTCTTAGCTTTTCATGAAGGAGCTGCTGCTGCCTCTTGGGCTTCTTCAAGCCTTGGTGTTGGATCCGACCATCAACACCTTGTGACGCATCATATACCCAAGGTAATACATCTTCCTTCTTCCTTTAAGGTTGTATTTTGTCTATGCATGTTAGGTATAGATTTTTCCTTAGGTTCTATATGATGTATCTAGCATTGTTATTGCATGTTTTTACTTTTGTTAAGTATTGCATCCATAGCATGTTGGTTGAGAAACCCCTTATTAGTATAACCATAGGCTTTGAAACTGGTATTAGTTTTATGACCCTAGGCTAGGTTATCGTGTCATGTAGTAACTTGAGACCGTGTGACTTGTGATAGTCTCACACTCTTGCCTCTTGGCTAGTAGTTACGGAGAAGGCTCCGGTGTTACCACCCTCCATTGTGCCATAGTTCTTACCTTTCTTTGGATCGGTAACTAGACCACACTTGGAGTCATAACCATGGATGTCCTTAACCTAGCAGTTTATAGGAGTTCATATTGGTTATCTTTCTTGTCATCATTCCTCCCACCTTCCACCAGCATTGTTCTTCAATGCACACATGGTCGAGGTATCTCGGAGCTCTCTTTGATAGGGAGATTAGGACTAGTTCCCTTGGACCACATGGTACTCATGACC
Source organism: Sarracenia minor (assembly GCA_035668095.1). Lineage (NCBI taxonomy): Eukaryota > Viridiplantae > Streptophyta > Magnoliopsida > Ericales > Sarraceniaceae > Sarracenia > Sarracenia minor. The sequence goes on from JAULLD010393318.1 coordinate 8,347, forward strand.
TCTGTTTGGATTGCATATGAAGATACTCATAGAACGTTAGAGGGGGAGCTATCGTGACTAGAAGATAGGTTTTCTGTTAGTTGTTACGGGTGTTTCCTATTATGTCTATCTTGTAAACCTTTTGGCTTATAGTGCATATTTCCACCATGTGTCGGTGTCGTTGTGTTCATCTCGGGGAGCTTCCCTAGGGTTCCCATGTATATCGCGTGTTCCTTATGGTTATTGGATGTTCTAGCTTTTTATAGCTTTATGTTGATGTTTTAATTATTAACTTTAACTTGCTATCATGTTAAGTTAGAGAATTAATTAATTAAAATTAAAAGATTTTAATTTATCGTCTCCTATCATATTCCCCACCCCCCCCTCCCCATAGCTTAGTTTATTGATTCGCAACTGTACTTTCAATTGGTATCAGAGCGAAGTTCTCGCTCTATGGACTCGCGTCCCGAGTAGATCCTTCGCTTGCTGCCAACCTATCATCTGCATCAGATGATTCTATGTGTATATGCCATTTTGAGTGTTTTGCTTGCCATTTGACCAACCCCCATTCCTTCTAATTGGATAAAAAAATCAATCCTTCTAGATTGGTGATTCAATACCTTGAATCACCTTCTTCTGCACACCAGCAACATTCCCTACCAAGCTTTGTCTTGCATAGTGAGCTGGTCCATGCATTTGTAGTAACCATACGGACCCTTCTTGTCGGCCCTTTCACGTTGTCAACGTGTCATCAATTTCCCCTTCCAAGTCTCTCATTGTGTAGTGACCTAACACATTCGTGTACATCCTTTAGGTCTTCCTTAAGTGTTGTCCTCATGCCGTCTTGTTCCTTGTTACCTCTCCCTTATGCCCATGTCATAGGATTTGGCATTGTATCTTTCCATCTAGTCATTCCTTCTAGTGAGGTCATATAAGAGAATATATATATATTATGTATATTTATCTTGTTTCTCCTCTTTTGCATGCGTGTGTGCTTGACATGCTTATTATATGCATGCATATGCTATGAGATAGCTTACAGTCTTATCAAGCATAATGATTTGATAAAATTTTATGAAAATTTAAATTTTCATTCTTTCATGTATAATTATGCTTGTGTTCATACCATGAGTTGATAGTTCTGTTATCTCTCCATCTGCACACACTCTTTGAGACCTGTAGACTTATGAGTCATAAGTTAGGTATTATATCTAGTCTTTTGGTTATGACCATATGGTTTTGATCTAGATTGACCCACATTTGTGGTTTACCTTAAGATGCTTTCCCTTGTCTACATCCACATCTCACCGACAGCCTGTTGTAGGTGTAAGTCGTTACTCTGTGTGAGCAACCACCTACGTTCGGTGTGAGTCGTCGTTTGTGCATCTCTCCCTTGGTTACTCTGTGTGAGTAACCACACTATAGTATAAAGTGTGTTTAGCCTTATTTCGGCTTTGGATTTTGTATAACGGTAAAAGGTCACGTATGTGCCTTTTGATTATTAGACTAAGGTTTGTACACATATATGGAGGTCCAAACACCTTGGGTTTGCATTGTAGTTTTATGCACATTGTTCATTTCCTTATTATAGGATTTGATTCTGACTTATGTCCTAATAAGTATATTGCTCTCGTGCACAGAGTTCACAGTTCACCGTTAATAGAGAGATAATGTGAACTAGGTATACTTAAGTTAATCAAAACATATTTACATTTTGATACATGTGTTTTTAATGTTTCATGAGGATTTCTCATGTTTTATGTGCTTGTATGAGTTATTTATGCTCATTTCATATATATGCTTATAATACGCTTTTTTATTGTATATTTTCTTTTGCATGTGTTTTTAGGGGTTTTCTCTGGCTCTTGGGTGAGAGTTTTAGAATGTGAATATTGTTAGGATAGTATACTTAAAAGCTATACTTTTATGTATTTTATTATCATGGATCCCTTGAATATTAGTTGTAAACAATTGAGATTTATTTGTATTTACTATTTCATATCCATTGTGTGTATGATGTATTATCCTTAGTCCGTATATCTTGTCCAGTATTTGATTCGTCGCATGAAGCAGGGATGATTGGGTCAAAGGTTGTGACAAAATATGCAAGGTGGGCATTGTGACATCCTGGTTTCCAACATCGGAATGGGAGAGGGAGTTCTTGGGCTATAAAAGTAAAAATCGTGGACCCTTACAAGTAACGAGGCCTTTTCCCAGGTGGTAGGGACCCTACCAGAACTTCGCGGTTAAGCGTGCTTGTGTAGGAGCAATTATGGCCTGGGTGACCCCTGTGAAGAACAAAACCATGAGGGATTTTCCCAAACTGGACAATATCGTTGCTTGTGAAGGGTCGTGGTGTTACAAATGCTATTAGAGCCGACTCTCCTTACCTTCGAGTGTGGGCCCCTGGTGTCTCGCGTTGCATGAGGGCAGCCTACCGAGTGAGCGGGTCAAGGGAGTGGACTACCAGGCTACTAGAGCTGGGAGGCAACTGCACGGGGAC
>JAULLD010394418.1:0-10828 GCA_035668095.1 Sarracenia minor
CCGAGGGTGAGATATGCGCGTTGTATGATCAAAAGCCCATTGAATGTGAAGGCTTTTTCATATGCTCATTCTATTAAAACTAACTTTGAGAATGAGACAATTGATCCTTCCAAGCCCTTGGAAGACAAATCTCTCAAACCTGAGATGAGGATTTTTCACCATATGGTAAACCATATTTTCCTACCACAAATGAAAAAATTTAGTGATGTTACCTATCATTGATCTAACACTTCCCTTCCTCACGGGATGTTGTGGACATAAGTGTTTCACAATTTTGGCATTAATCTCACTGACGAGAAGGTGGTACCCTTCTCCAAGCATAACATGTATGGTCCTACAACTCTTAAGCATGTGCAAATTACAAAAGTTGAGAGTGTATCGAAAACCTTACGTCATGGTACCACTTCTTCTAGCAGTGTTCCACCTCCTGCTGTTATTCCTCCTGCTCCTTTATGAGTTGATACTCCGCCTCCTATAACTCAAGTTGATCCATCAATTACCATTGATCTTGATTCACCTCTTGTTCCATCTGTTCCTAGACCACCTGTTCTTGTTGCTTCTTCAAGTGGCCCTATTTCATCACAGGCTACTTCTGCTTCTATTCCTCCTACATCCTCATCAGCACCTATTTCGATTGATGTAACAGAACTAGTTTCCTTGATTCAATCTTTGTCATCTTCTTTCCAAGCTTTTCAAGCTCAAGTCTATGAAGACCTCTTTGATTTGAATCACACCGCTACCTTCCTCATGGAAAGAGTGCAAAGCATGGAAAAAATCACTCGTGACCTGAAGAAGGATGTTGAGCACGTAAAAAATTGTGAACGTGATCTGAGTAAGACCATGGAAGAAAGTATTGTTTCCATTATCAAGTGCAATCAGTTAATCCTCCATCAAGTACGCGAGGAGTATAACCAGTTCATTGTCACCATGGTGCAAGCTAATACTAGAAGCTCAAAGAGCGCATGCATTCCATGAAAGAATCCTTGGCTAACATGTCCAACCCCAAGGAATCGAAAAAAGAAAAAGCTGTTAGACTCAAGCGTGAAGCAGACCAGAATATGCAACCCTTCTTTGATGCCTCTACCACTGTTGAAGCTAGAGAAGAAAGATCTAGAGCTGTAAAGGAACTATGCCAAGCAAGCAAGGAACAAACAGCAAAGAAGAAATAGTGGAAGAAACATATGGATGACATGTGATTTTTTTTGCTCTAATTGTATAATTTTTGGTTTTAAACATTTCGGATGTACATTTATTTATTTTTGGATGAATATTCCGTTACCGTTCTATGTTTATGAATGATAATTTTTTTTACGGATGTCGTGGATTGCTGCTCTAATACATGTTTTTGGAATAGTTAATATGCTCTGATACATGTTTTATAGATGGATGTTTATCTTTGATTTGATACATTCTTTCCTTTTTTCCTTTGTATTTATCATAGAATCATTCCTCTCCTTTTTGCTATGACAAAGAGGAGAAGAAACATTGATTGATTTGATTTTGGAAGAAATGATATTTTTGGGAGAAGAAATAATTGATTTGATTTTAAATATAGAATAATTAATTGTATGAGAAATATGTTTGATTGATAATATTTTTGAACTTCTAACTTCAGTGAATTTTAATGTTTTACAAAGGGGGAGAAGATTTCTTTCCTTCCTTTATGCATGCTTTTGTCATTTTCCTTTGGCATATAATTTGACTCACTGCAATATCTTTTGATATTTAAAGGTGTCATGGTCATTTAATTCTATGCACACATTCATGGGGAGTTCTCACTCTTCCATTTTTACTATTTCTTGACAAACCAATAGTTGTCTGTCAAAAAAGGGGAAGATTGTTAGCCCCAAAGTTGTTCAATCAAGTTCTAATTTCGATTTTGACAATAATGACATATTGATTTGATGATTACTAATGTTTGATTGTGCATAAGTAATTATCTTCAGGATTGGAAGTCCTTAAAATCAAATATTTTGAAGTACAAGTATATCAAATTCTTGAGCCTACAGAAACAGTTTTTGAGCTAACACAGAAGACTGAAGGGTCCCAAGTTTCAGAAGAAATGGTCGACCCAATCAATAATCAAGTCGACACAAAAGTGTTCCATCGGTTTTCAAAGCTGAAGTGTGGGCACCAGTGATGGTATGTATCGACACAAAGTAAATGACCAAGGCTACAACAAGCAGCTGAGTTGACACCAATAAATTTTGAGTTGACACAAAGCCCTTTATGGATCCTGAAGCTGACATAAGTTGACACCAAGAACAGTTGAGTCGACACCAAGGTGTTTCCAGTTTGGGATTCCTGAAGCTTGAGCAATAAGTCGACACCAATGAATCATGAGTCGACACAAGACACTCTTCTCGAATTTCCAGATTTGTTTGAGTTGGCACTAATGTTAAATAAGTCGACACCAAAAACATTTCTTTTTCAGAAAGATCTATATGAGTGGACACAAATGAAAAACAAGTAGACCTCATTGACAGATAGATCTAGTTGAGTTGATACCTTCGAAGAAAGTATCGACCCAACTCTAAGTAGATCTCATTGTGTCGACACCAAGGCTATTTTTGTCGACACTAGCACGCGAATTTAGAATTTCCTGAAGCTCCAACAGCTAGTTTTTCGAGTATTAAATTCTCCCAACGATCATATTTTCAAAGTGCCTATATAAGGATTCAATATTCCGACATTTAAACCACTGGAGAATCGATATTTTACTGTTCTATCACTGAAATCTACATTCAAACATTCAAGAGTTCATTTACTGATGAAATCTTCAGTTCTATCATTCTCACTTCATATTTATTGTATATCTTTTGAGAGTGAGCAATCATTTATTGTATTTTAATCATCTCATCAAGGAGAAAACAAACTACATAATCTATTTAAGTTCATGGTTACTTTTCACCTTAAGAAGAAGGTGGTTTCAATTCACCCTCTAAAGAATCTGTTTGTATTGTGGTTTTAATTCACCTATTGAAGAATCCATTTTAGTGGATTGAAATTCCCAAGGTGCTTGGGGAGTAGACGTAGGTCAGGGAAGACCAAACCAATATAAATCCATTTGTATCTCTTCTCCATATAAACTCTTTATTTCTCAGCACATTATTATTTATTGCTATTATTTTTATTCCACATATAAAAGAGTTTTTGAAAAATATTTTATAGTTTGTTTGTCAATCCATTCACCCACCCTTTGAGTTGACATTAGGGACAACAATCTCATCTCACAAAGAAGACTTCACATAGAGGAATGAGAAAATGCATGGCATTGATCCGGCCATTATAGTTCACCGCTTAAACGTAAATCTAAAGGCAAGGCCAGTAAAAAAGAAGCAAAGAGTCTTTACCTAGCAAAGACCCGTAGCTATAATAGAAGAGGTGAGCAAGCTCAAGTCGGTCGATTTCATTAAGGAAGTGACATACCCTGAATGGCTTGCCAATGTGGTCATGGTGAAGAAGGCAAATTGAAAATAGAGGATGTGTATAGACTTCATCGATTTAAATAAAGCCTACCCCAAGGACAGTTACCCACTGCCTAAGATAGACCTCTTGATGGACTCCATAGCAGGACATGAGATGCCCAGCTTTATGGATGCGTTCTTAGGATATAACTAGATAATGATGCATGTCCCAGATCAGGAGAACACTTCATTCATAACACCCAGAGGGATGTTTTGCTATAGAGTTATGCCCTTCGGGCTAAAAAAAGCTTGGGCTACTTATCAACGCCTTGTAAACTTCATTTTTGAGCAGCAGATTGGGAGAAATGTCGAAGTTTATGTCGATGACATATTGGTAAAGAGCAAGAATGATGATCAGCATATAACTGACATAAAAGAAGTGTTTGGCATTATAACAAGTACAAGATGAAGCTTAACCCCTCCAAATGCACCTTTGGAGTGCGGGCACGGAAATTCTTCGATTTCATTGTCAGTCAAAGGGGAATTAATGCCAACCCCGATAAGATAAAATCCATCTTGGAGATGCAAACTCCAACTAAGACCAAGGTTGTGTGAAGCTTAGTAGGCAAGGTAACTACATTGAACAGGTACGTATCAAGGCCACGGACAAGTGTCTCACGTTCTTCAAAGTGTTGAAGGAAGCTTTTCACTGGACTAAGGAGTGCGATTTGGCTTTTATAGCATTGAAGCAGTACCTCTCTATCCCACCGCTACTCTCAAACCCTACTCTAAGAGAAGAATTATATTTATACCTCATGATATTAGAGACCACTATCAGTTCTATGCTGGTCAGGGTGGAAGGCAGACTACAGAGGCCCGTCTATTATGCAGGTAAGATCCTCCTGGGGGCTTAAAGCAGATACCCAAAGTTAGAGAAGTTAGCCCTCACTCTTATAGTGTAATCTAGGAGGCTACGCCCATACATTCAAGCTCACTCCATCGCGGTCTACACTGATCAACCATTGAGAAAGGTTCTCCAGAAACCCTAATTGTCTAGTAGTTTAGTACAGTGGTCAATTGAATTAAGCTAGTTTGACATCGAGTTCAGACCAAGAACGTCCCTTAAAGGGTAAATCTTTGCAAATCTCGTAGCAGAGTTCACATGGGAACACCACTAGGACAAGGGGTCACAGGCTACCCGAAAATCCATCTCGACAAAAGGCACTAACTAGGCTGACACCATTGACCAGCACTCAGCTGAATAGCACAAGAACCCCCCCATCTGCATTAGATTGAGCAGCCAGAGTCTGTGTTAGACCCGATAAAGGGCCCGGTTAGTCAACATCGACGGTTCCACATGAACAAAGATAGGGAGAGTTGGATTGATATTCACCTCCCCAACCAGTAACTTTTTCGAGCACGCATTCAGACTGGACTTCCCACTCATCAACAACGAGGCAGAGTATGAGGCACTCATATGGGGACTAAAGTTGGTGCGGGAATAAGGAGCTGATCATGTCTTCATCATCACAAACTCCCAGCTAGTGGCTTAGTAGGTGGGAGGTGTGTATGTGGTCAAGAACAACTAAATGTAAAAATACAAAGCCTTAGTGGACCACATGTTCAAGGACTTCGAGAGGATAAAAGTCAGTAAAGTGCTAAGGGAGGATAACTCTAATGCCGATCAGCTGACCCATCTGGCCTCCTTAGGAGATGATTGGCAAGTCTTGGGAGTGTCGCTCGAGTCCATCGATTACCCAACCATAGAAGAACACACAAAGGCCAAGCAAGTCATGGAGATCACGGAATTTCTATCGGCTCACCATATCATGAAGTTTCTTTAAACTAGAGAACTCCTACAGGACAAGAAAGAGTCCCGAAGATTAAAGTTTTGGGCAACAAGGTATATGATGATCAGTGGAGTGTTGTACCAAAGGGGGTTCTATGTTCCCTACCTGTAATGTGTGTCAGAGCATGAGAAAGAGTTTGTGTTGCATAAAATCCACAAAGGTATTTCTGGGAACCACTATGGCTACAAGTCACTCGTTGGGAAAGCAGTCCGAGTAGGCTATTTGTAAGGGCCCGACCCTGTTTTAATTGTTCTTTTCATAGTACGACGTCATTTGACGAGTTTTAGTAAGCGTTGAACCGTGGAATCATGGACCGTTTTGATTTTATGCTTTAATTCAAAACTCGCATATGTTCGCTTTTTAGAAAAACCGGTTAAAAGTTCTAAAAGAATTAATGTTTAGTGATGATTTGAGGTTTGATGATTGCGGCGTTTGTTTTGAAACCTTTCTTTAATTATTCTGGAGTATTATGACAAGTTTGGTGTTGTTTGGATCAAGGATGGGCTCCCGTTTTTAAGATTTCGAGTAGTTCATAACAGTTGAGACCGCTCAAGAGATGAGGGGTCCGCTCGATATCTTATTTTCTTCTCTCTAACTTTCTTGAGAACATAGAGGACAAAAGGAAAGACTTGAGGAATGGATTTTGGATGGAAGATGAGGTCCCATTTGGTAAGATTTCTTGGTTTAAATTAGATTTCCTTGTTATTTGTCCGTTATTCTACGTATTCACCGAACCAATTTTTGATTTTGGTGTTTATTTGATGTTAGGAATGGCTGTGGACTTGTTCTCTTGCCTCCACTACGGTTACGATGTAGGATATATACTAACTTTGAACTTTTGAGCAAGTATGGGTTGTATGCTTTCATAAAAAAAAAATATGGATTTCGACGTTTTTATGGTATTTTAGTATTTTTGAGTTGTCGAGAGTTTTAGTTTTCGAAAAATAATTATTTTTTATGCATCCCTACTATTATTACAGCATACGTATCTTTTTCAGATTTGAATTTGGAGATGTATTGCATAAAACATGTATAATGCGAGATTTGACAAAAACCTCGATTTAACGGATCTTAAGTTGTGATTTTCGGGAACTTATTAGTTTTCCCATGTCTATGATGGAATTGAAGTATGCCTATGTTTTCAGATTTTAAAATGTTTGGCTATAGCAAAAAACGTGTATAAATTGCTTAGGGTTCAATTTGGGCAAATTTGGGGGGTTTTGCGAAAAATGGGTTTTCGAGTAACTTTTTCCAAAATTGGTTCGTATTTTGTGAAAACCTTTCATTCAAAATTGGGAATTTTTGGGAGTTTAGATGAATTTCGCGAAAGTGATACATTGGCCGGATTTGACGTTGAATCGTCTCTTTTTCAACAAAACCCATGATTTGGCGTTGAACCAAACTTTTTTAACAAAACCTAGGCTTACGAACTATAATCTCTCGATGCATGCTTTGTTAAAAATTAATATTATGATCTCTCACTTGATTGATAGATGTGGTTCGACCACTATATTGGGCACACGATTGATAAATATTTTTTGTTCACTATTTTGAACATAAAAAGGAAAGAATTGGTTTAAAGTCGTATTAATTAAAAATGTGTGACCTTATTGAATCTTAAGTACTAATAGTAGTATATGCTTTATTCTTGTGATTAGAACATTTTATATCTTCATGACTTTATAATTGTTGTATGAATGTGATATTGTTGGACCTCATGTATCGAAAGAAATAGCATGTGTTCTATTCTTGTGCTTGGAGTATTTCGTGTCTTTATGACTTGATGATTGCTATGTGAATGTGATAAACCTTCTTGAAGGATCTTGACATATATGTGCATGTGGATATAAGAAGAATTAATTGGCCCAGTGTTAACTTTTATTCTTTTTATATCATTGATTGCTTGTGGAAGTACGATGTTGACAAGAGAAGTCATTTCTGGATTAGACCCGATGTACGTATGTTTGTATTGGTAGGAGGCATCATTGGTGTTGGATTCTATGGCTTCATGCCTTGTGAAGGATTGGTTGTGAGGGTGCCATACCCTTTGGCTTGGCCATAAAAGTGTTCATTGTGATTGTGAGGGTGCCCTATTAATTGGCGTGGCCATAAAAGTGAGCAGCGTATCGGGTGCCCTACCCTTCAGATCACTAGCCGTAAAAGTGTGCATTGGTTCTTGTTCTAGATCTCTTCATGATCCTCTTAGCCATGTTATATGGTTAGGTGTGTGTGTTAGTGTGGACTTAACAGTAAGTTATGATTTAAATGAACATATTAATGTTTAAATGTAAATATTCTATGATCTTAGCTGTTAATTGGTATTGACATTGTAATGTTTATAAGTTAAGTGATCTTAACTAATATTTTGTATGGATCCAATAATGTTTATAAGTTAAGGTATGAGACTTAACCTATATTTATTATGGGGTGATAAAACATGGTTTTTTTTTGGAAAACTTGATCTTTGGATCACTGTTTTTTTTTTAACTTGAAACTTGTTTGGCGACGATGTTGGGTTTCAGAAAAACTCGATTATGCAAACTGGGGTTTTAAAGACCTGAAAATGATAGTTTTACTCTAAATGTTCATATTTAAACTGTTGCATAACCATCTGCACATATTATCATGCTTTCTTTGTTATTATATGTCCTACGAGGCTTGGGCTCAAGTTGTTTTATAACAACTTTCATGTTTTAGAGGTAAGACGAAGATAGCTGCTGATTGAGTTCGTGGTTTGTCATATTCGCACCAGAGTCGGTACTTGTTGCTTGTAGCATACTTTATATTTTTTTTTTGTCATGTAGGATGAATGTATAATTATAGATCTTTTTGTAAGACCTTAATGCCATTTTTTTCATTTGTTGCTTGTTGGTGAGGAAATCCGGGTGTTTGGCTTTTCCCTGGTTGCATGTATAGGTATGGGTTGGTCTTTCAGGTTTATATCTATATCCATTTAGCTTGTTAACTCTCTCTTCAGCTTTCGTATGATTGAGAATGCTTTGATGGTTGTTATATCAATCTTATGTGGATGTCAATTAGGTACAAAACAGGTTTTATAGTGCCTAAAACAAACACGCTCACACAATTTTTTTTTTTTTTTGAAACTCATATAATGGAGTTTGCTTTAGGTATTCTTTTTATACTAAAACGGGTATGATTTGTACCTTTATATCCCTTCACATGTGATCAATATCAAGCTTAAACCCAATAAAATATTTTGATTACCCTTTAAAACCAATGCTTTTACAAATAAAAGAGGTTTTAAGTTGAAGAGTAGACCGTTGGTTATATTTATGTACATTATTTTAATGTCTCCGGGTCGGGGGTGTTACACTATTACTGGCCCACCCTCACTCAGGACACCAAGGATTTCGTCAAGAAATGCGACAAGTGTCACTGGTTCGCTAATGTCCCCCATTAGTCCTCGAATGAGCTAATGGTACTCATGACCCCTTGGCCGTTTACGCAATGGGGGTTAGACATAGTATGGCCGCTCTCATTGGCCAAGAGGCAGATGAAGTTCATGGTGGTCACCATCGATTATTTTACTAAATGGGTGGAAACAGAGCCCCTGGCAAAGATTACAGAATACAATGTTAGGCAGTTTATCTAGAGGTCCGTAGTATGTAGGTCTTGCATCCCGGAGATCTTAATAACGGAGAACTGCAAGTAGTTCAACAACAGAAGGTTCAAAAACTTCTTAGAAGAACTCCATATAGACCTACGATGAGCATCCCCTGCCCATCCTTGGGTAAATGGCCAGGTAGAAGTCACCAATAGATCTCTTCTTAAGATTATCAAGACCAAGTTGAAAAACTCTAAACACCTATGGCTGGAAGAGCTACCCAGCGTCTTGTGGGCTTACTGAACAAATACACAGACTTCCATCAGGTCAACGCTATACATACTCACCTACGGGCACAAAGCTGACATGCCTGGTGAGATAGGCCTAGTTAGCCTTTGTGTAGATAACTTTGATCTGCAGATGAATGATCAAGAGCTCGGCTTAGAATTGGATCTCGTTGAGGAGGCCAAAGAATAGATGAAAATCTAAACAGTATTTTATCAAGACAAGATGATGCGTTATTATAACACTCATGTCAAGAGTTGATCTTTCAGACCTAGAGACCTCGTACATTGTAAGACCATGCTGGCTACGAGAAACCCCCCAAACGGAAAGTTGGGGGCCACCTGGGAGGGCCCATATGTTGTCAAAGCTCAGGTAGGGAATGGAGCCTATAAGCTGCAAAACATGGAAGGACAAGACCTTGCTAACCCATGGCACACTGAGCAATTTGAAAAAGTACCACCCATAAAAGGGTGGTACCTTCGCTATGTTTCAATTACATATCATTATAAATGTAAAAGCTTCTTACACTTTATTGAATACATTCTACTTTTGTCATCGTCAAAATATATTACCTCACTTTCAGTTATGTTTCATTCAAATTATCAATACCAAGTGAATTTCAGGAAGGCCACACGGGCATGGTTGATCACAAGATCGATCATCCAGGGTTGAACAGCCAGTTGATCAGTTCTAGGAGAAAAAGTCAAGGACCAATGTTCCCACGGGCATGGTTGATCACAAGATCGATCAACCGGGGCTAATCAGTCCTAGAAGGAAAAGTCGAAGACCCCAGTGCCTAAGGGCATGGCTAATCATGAGACCAATCAGCCTGGGCAGATAAGCCAGTTGGTCAGTCCCAAGAGGTGGCCAGTCCTAGGAGGAAAAGTTGAAGACCCCGAAGCTCAAGGGCATGGCTGATCACAAGATCGACCATCCAGTACTGATCAACCAATTGGTTAGTCGTAAGAAGAAAGGTTGAAGACCCCTGTGCCCAAGGGCATGACTGATCACAAGATGGACAAGCCATGGCTGATCGGCTAGTTAGTTAGTCCCAAGAAGAAAAGTTGAAGACCTATGTGCCCAAGGGCATGGCTGATCACAAGATCGATGAGCTAGGGCCGATTAGCCAGTTGGTCAGTCCCATGAGGAAAAGTTGAAGACCCTTGTGCGTAAGGGCATGGCTGATCACAAAATCGATCAACCAGGGTTGATTAGCTAGATGGTCAGTCCCAGGAGGAAAGGTTGAAGACCCATATGCCCAAAGACATGGCTGATCACAAGATCGACCACCAAAGCTGACCATCCAAGTGGTAAGCCCCAGGGGGAAAGAGGAATAATGCAAGGCTAAAATAATTAGCGAAGGCAAATCCAAGTCGAAATCAGATAAGTGATAAAGGTTGGGAGTTGACAACAACCAAAAGTTGGAAACGTTTGCCAAGAAAAGAGGAAAAACTGACAACAACATACAAAACATGTAAAACATGCAAAACATGCAATGTTTAATGACAGTCCCAAGAAAGGGACACAAAAGGAAAAATATCCAACTAGCAACAACAAGCATGGAGATAGTAGACATTCCTAGATCTTCAGAAACATCCAAGAGATATTATACATTCTAAGGCATGGGGAGTTAATTTGCTCCTAATGCAGGTAATAGGAAAAGTTTGAAACTAGTAGTGTATCGACTACGTATCAACTATGCCTGAGGGGGGGGGGGGGGG
>JAULLD010395524.1:0-16003 GCA_035668095.1 Sarracenia minor
CAACCGCACCGCTTAACTTATTGACATGCCGGATCAACAGATCCACCGGCCGGGTTTGGCATCATCAAACTTATAAGTAAAGCACACAGGGGGAAACTTCTCAACCTATGCTGGACGTGGTGTTCGTCAGCTGATATTCAGCCATTAGTGACTTAAAGTACTAAACATCATCTGAACATGATTCGATCAATAACGTCCAGATTAAGAGCACGTGCAATCCATGATAATGTAGGATGTGGATCAATTCATATAGTCCGTATAGAATTGATCATCCTACTGATCCCGCTCAATACACTCTAAGTGTACCAACACATCGAGCTCGAACATCAAATTTCAAGACCGGAATTCCATTCCCTCGACCTAGCCAAGATCAGCTAATATAACTATGTGCTACAACCGTCCCAATGGATAGTCCAGGTTCATTGCCGTTTTGAGCCCCTTGTATATTTGTTAGAACCTTAGACCTGATCTTCCCCACTTCATGCGACGAGTCAAATACTGGATAAGATATACGGAGAATGCGTACATACATCATACACAATATTAATATGAAACTGAATATGCATATAATCTCAATAGATTCTCATTAATATTGCCGGGATCCCGGATATTAAAATACATAAAAGCATGGCATTTAAGTATACTATCCTAACAACTGGGTACCTCTGCCTCTAACTCCCTCATATCTTACTGACTGGGTCAGCACTGTCACCACTACAGAACATAAAGGTTGTGCTACCACCGATTGCTACTATGCCTGGATATGGCTCAGTTGACTCAGTGCTGTGAACCTCGACTGTCCGGCTAGAGCTCTTAGACTGTTCCCCCCTTGACGGTAATATTTACTGATGTGGCGCATCCGAACGCAAGTGTAACAAATTGGTGAGGTCCTCCCCTAAGTCTGACTCTGGCTTTGACCCATGCTCATCTGAGGGTAATCTCGATGTACATGCCCCACCTGCTTTCAAATATAACATGTCTTCCCCTGGGGATCTACGCGTCCTATAGAAGCTGATGTTTATGCTCCTGTAATGCGATGTAGCTGATTTGATGTAGATGGAAAGAATCCTGAATTTCAAGGCCTTTATTTCTTTGGTGGACGTCCTTCTGACTGCACACTAGGACTCCTATGTTGTGATCTAGACTCTCTGGCCCTATGGCTATTTTCCAGTGAGCTCTCAACTCGAATTGCTGTCTCGACAATCTTCGGGTAAGTATGGATATCTGATGCTGCCATCCTATCTTTGATGGACGGTCGAAGACCATCCTCAAACCTCCTAACACACATGTACCAACCCGACCCTTCACACGGTAACGATATTATCCTCTTTGGGTATGGGCCCTTACAGTTTTGCACTTCCTAGGGGGGTCACCCATCCCAAGAATTTGCTCGGTCAAGTGCGCTTAACCGCGGAGTTCTTATGAGATTTGGACCACCTGGGAAAAGCCTCGTTGTGTGTAAGGGTGCAGGTTTTCTCTTATATAGCCTAGGACTCCCTCTTCCTTTTCGATGTGGGAAAACAGGATGTCACAATCCTCCCATCTTAGGGCTGTACGTCCTCGTGCAGTAGCCTGCCAGCTCTGGTAGCCTGCTAGTCCACTCCCGGGACCCGCCCACTCGGCAGCCCGCCTACATACCACGCGAGATGCCAGGGGCCCACACTCGGAGGTAGGGAGAGTTGGCTCTGATACCATTTGTAACAATCCAACCCTTTACACAGCAAGGATATTGTCCGCTTTGGGTACGAGCCCTCACGGTTTTGCACTTTCGAGGAGGGTCACCCATCCCAAGAATTTCCTCGGTTAAGCACGCTTAACCGCAGAGTTCTTATGAGATTTGGACCACCTGGGAAAAGGCCTCGTTGTGTGTTAGGGTGCAGGTTTTCTCTTATATAACCCAAGACTCCCTCTCCCTTTCCGATGTGGGAAACCAGGATGTCACAATGCCATTTGTAACAACCCGACCCTTCACACGACAACGATATTCTCCGCTTTGGGTATGGGCCCTCATGGTTTTGCACTTCCCAGGAGGGTCACCCATCCCAAGAATTTCCTCGGCCAAGCACACTTAACCACAAAGTTCTTATGAGATTTGGACCACCTGGGAAAAGGCCTTGTTGTGTGTTAGGGTGTAGGTTTTCTCTTATATAGCCCAATACTCTCTCTCCCTTTCCGATGTCGAAAACCAGGATGTCATAATCCTCCACCCTTAGGGCTGCACGTCCCCGTGTAGTAGCCTGCCAGCTCTGGTAGCCTGCCAATCCACTCCCAGGACCCGCCCACATGGCACGCGAGATGTTAGGTGCCCACACTCAGAGGTAAGGAGAGTCGGCTCCGATACCACATCGGAATGGGAGATGGAGTTCCTGGGTATTAAAAGTAAAATTGTGGACCCTTACAAACAACGAGACCTTTTCCCTGGTGGTCCAAATCTCATAAGAACTCGGCGGTTAAGCGTGCTTGATCGAGGAAATTCTTGGGATGGGTGAGCCCCCTATGAAGTGTAAAACCGTGAGGGCTCATACCTAAAGAGGACAATATCGTTGCCGTGTGAACGGTCGGGCTGTTAGAAATGGTATCAGAGCTGACTCTCCTTACCTCAGAGTGTGGGCCCCTAGCGTCTCTCGTGGCATGTGAGCGGGCTACCGAGTGGGCGGGTCCGAGGAGAGGACTGGCAGGCTACCGGAGCTGGCAGGCTACTGCACGGGGACGTGCAGCCCTAAGGGGGGAGGCTTGTGACATCTTGGTTTCCCACATCGGAATGGGAGTGGGAGTTCCTGGGCTATAAAAGTAAAATCGTGGACCCTTACAAACAACGAGGCCTTTTCCCCGGTGGTCCAAATCTCATAAGAACTCCGCTCTTAAGCGTGCTTAACCGAGGAAATTCTTGGGATGGGTGACCCCCCTGGGAAGTGCAAAACCGTGAGGACCCAGACCCAAAGCGGACAATATCGTTGCCGTGTGAAGGGTCGGGTTGTTACACTGTTGGCAACCTGTTTATGTGCCCTATAGTTGTTTATGCTTAGTTTCTCTTTGGCTTGTATCTCTTAAAGCTTGTAGTAGCTATAGTTCCTTAAAAACTTTCCTACCTTTTGGATCCATATATATATATCTATGTTGTTCGTCTTGTGCCTTTCATTTTGAAGTTAAGCATTTCTCCTATCTCATTTTTCTTTCTTTCTATGCATGCATATACTACTTGTGGTGAGGTTATTGTTTATCCGAGAGGGTCTTACGGGCTGCGTTTGGGTGGGTTTTAATCTTTGTTTAGGTTGTATGTTAGTTGGTTTTCTTATTGTGCCTTAGAATTCATAAAAACATATTTGGATTTTGAAAACTTACTTCCTTCAGCAAACTCTCGTCAGGCCTAGTGCTCGAGCAGTATGCCTAGCGCTCGATCGGTACCCTGTTTCCGGGCTTCCAAAAAATGTTGTATTTTTTGATTAAAACCCTGGAGTTTGTTGTAAGCCTTTGAGGCCTTTTTCAAGCTAATAATTAATAGTATTTTCTATATATAAAATGGCCTCCATGTTAAGGCTTGTTGGAGTTCAAATGGTTTAAAAAGTTAAAGGTTTTCTATTTTCTTAATTTATAGATTTTCGATTTGATTCGTTTAGGCATTCGTCTTGGGTTTTGGTCAGTTTTATATAACGCGGGTCGAAGCGTTACACGTAAAGTCCTCGAGTATTCTGGGTTATGGTCCTGTCTGTGCGTGAGATTGAGGCTTGATACTGTGAGTTCTTGCTCAATTTCTCAAGGTGTGATCATGCCTCGGTCTCGTTGTTCATCATAAATGTAGCGCCACACGAGGCATCGACGTATTGACCATGTTGGGGCAACGGACCTTCATAGAAGTTCTGCAGTACTTTCTACTTCGGGACATGATGATGGGGATAACTCCTAATAAGCTCCTTGAGACACTTCCATGTTTCATGGAAAGTTTCTCCCTGTTGCTGTGTGAAGCTAGTGATAGCTCGACGAATCTGGTTCGTCGTACTAATAAAGAAGAATTTCAGATGGAATTCTTATTGAAGTTTATCCTACGTAGTTATAGTGTTCGGTTCAATGGACTTAAGCTAGTGCTTGGCTTTGTCATGAACGAAAAATGGGAAAAACTTCATGTGTAAGCCTACCTTGGTCAAGTTGTTGAGTCTCATGGTGGTGCAGATCTCTAGGAATTCATCTATGTGCTTGTAGGGGTCCTCATTGCTAAGCCCATGAAATACGGGTAGTAATTGTGAGAGATTAGGTCTAATCTCATAATTACTAATCTCAGCGTTGGGTGGTACTAGGAAGGTTGTATACTCGTAAGCAGTTGGAATATAATAATCCATTTGCGCTATAAGCTGTTGATTAGCCTGGTCATGTTGTTGGTTCGCAAGAGGGATAACCGAAGGGTTATTTTCGTCGGCTATAGTGGGAGTGTGAAAGAGTGCGGGAGATTGGGGGAAGGGGTTCGAATGGTGGTTTGCTCTAAGGGTTCTTTTTATCTCAGGATCGAATGGTGCTAAGTCGTAAGGCTAAGAGCGGCGACCAAGCATGCAATAAAAGGACTGAAATAAGCAAGAAACAACAAACAATATATATATATATATATATATATATATATATATTTAGCATCCGGAAGGTACATGAGGGTTAGCGTCCTGACGGCTAAGTTTAGCATCCGGACGACACGGGTTTCAAAAATTTAGAATTTTCTATTTTAGAAGAAAATTAAAAATTCTAAGAAACTCAGACTGAAAAAATAAAAACAAATCAAATAATTTAGACAAAATATTTCAAAACAAAATAAGCAAATTGTCCCCGGCAACGACGCCAAAAACTGGTAGGTTACATATCGCTTAGTCATTAATCACGTGTAACACCTATTTATTTTATTTATTGTACAAAGATCTACTACTAACTAGGCAGATAGCAGTAAGTCCAGAGTCGATCCCACATTGAAAAGAGTTATTTTGTTAAGAATTTTGTTTAAATTATTTAATCTAAAAGAAAGTAAATCTTGGATTTGGAAAAATGATTTTTAGCATGTAGAAAATAAATAAACAAGTAAAAAGGAATTTAATTAAATTAATGGGATAGGTTCCACCTCATGTTAGAATCCACTGTCATTTGGCAATCTAGTTTCGATATAATTCCTACTTTATCTAGCTTTGAATCAGATTAGATCCTATCGTGACAAGACCTATATGGACATTTAAGAAAGATTTCGATCTCAATAAGGCATATTCTATCCGAAGTATAAAATATCTCAAGTTCTACTTTCAAAATCTCAAATCACAAATACGACATAGTCCATCCAGGATTCTAGCACGGCCCGTCTTATCCATGGCATAGGCTATCTCAAATTAGTTTATTCAAACAGTTTAAAAAGATATACAACACTCATTTAATGCAATCACAAAAAGCATAAACGGGAATGTAACTAATTAGAACATATCCATATAAGGGATTCAAGAATATTGTTGAATAACAATCTGATTACAAAGAATAAATAAAACACAGAATTAATCTACTCCTATGTTACCAAATTTGGTTTCATCGTCACCTGAGGCGAAGGTAGGGGCTTAGCCACTCATAGAAGGGCAAGAGTCTGTCGTCAAGTTGATGTCGATCGTCATCGGTAGCTTCTCAACGAAGTTCGAGGTGACTTGGCCAGGGCCCAAAGGATGAGAGATATGAGAGAACTAAGAGATGAATCCGAATTGGAATTAAGAATATCTTTGATGAGACCTCTAGTGCCCTATTTATAATTTTTTCACAGCATCAGATTTAGTAACTTTGGCACGGAGAGTCAGGACAGTTCGCCTCGGCATTTGGACGGGATTTGCTTGGAATCCACGTCAGTTTCCTGTTTCGGAGCGTCAGGATGGTCGGGAGTCAGCGTTGGGACGAAAATTGCTTGGGTCTCGTGGTAGATAGCGTCAGGATGGTCGGCGTACTAGCATTGTCACGGTGGAGCGTCCGGACGGTTCCTTGTGGCGTGAGGACGGTTTGTGCTGATTTGGTTGTTCTTTGTTTGGGTGCATTGTTTTTGCTGTAAAAATGGTTGTTTTGCGTCACTCCTCCAATTCCTGTCTTATACAAAAAAATACTACAAAAACACATATTAGATAACATATCATGACTAACTTAGTGTAAATTAACGGGTTTAAATTATCACTTTTGAGTATCGATCAAATGGAGCAACATCATGGTACACCGCCTGAATGTGGACCCCCGTATGAGGCAGATCAAATAGAGGCATAGGGTATTCATGCACCAAAGACAAGAAGCTATTATTGAAGTGACCGATAAACTCATTGACGCATATTTTGTCAGAGCGGTAACCTATACGGAATGGATAGCCAACATAGTCAAGGTCAAAAAGTCTAACGACAAGTGGAGAATGTGCATCGACTTCACTGATCTGAACAAGGTTTGACCAAGGGATAGCTATTCCCTCTTGATGATTGATTTGTTAGTGGATTCAACAGTGGGCGACAAACTTCTCAGCTTCATGGATGATTCTTTCGGGTACAATCAAATTGTTATGCACGTGCCCAACTAGGAAAAGTCCTCTTTTGTATCGACCCGTACCTAGATTGCACATATGACATCATTACGCACGCTTTGGCTAGCCTTGGTTCGGGTGACCATGGGTCATTTTATGTTTTAAGCTTTAATTTAAACCGGCGTTCGTTTGTTTTTATGAGAAATTGGTTAAAAGTTTTCAAAGAATTAAAGTTTATTTATTATTCGGAGTTCGATGATCGCGCCGTTTGTTTTATTAGCTCCGTTACATTTTTCTCAAGTGTTGGCTTAAGTTTGAGAAGGTTCGGGGTAGGAACAGGTCTCCGTTTTTGAGTTTTAGGTTGATGTGTAAGAGTGGGCGGATGAGGGGAGACCGATACACCTTCACTATTTCCGTTATAACTTTTGCTTGAAGAGGAATTCTTATGTGAGGCTTGCACCATTGGAAAAAAGACTTCCAGGGCTTCTATTTTCATATTAAAATGACTCATTTTCGAGTTCGGATGACAAAGTTATGCTTGTTTGAAGATCTCGGATTTTTGCCCCTGGCATATGCACACTGGACACGCGCTGGAAGCGCACTCAAGCACGGTATGTCGGTCTGGTTTTATAAAGTTATGGGTTTTGTGATTTTTTTTATTTCCTTTCAACCCATTTTCCTCCACCTTCTCTCTAAGACAAAAAACGTTGGCCTAGGGCTAGGATTTGTGAAGTTTTAGAGGATCTAGCTTAGATTCCGGCACCGCACGCGTGTTCGGGAGATCGAGGACTACGTTTTCACTGAGCCAGAATTTGGATTCGATGTTTTCGACGGGTGTCTTTTTGGTATATTCTTGTTGGATCATCTTAGAAGTTTGGAATCAACCTACTCTCGAACTTTTCTTGCTATATGTAAGGGTAATTTCAAGTTCTTGTGCTTAGATATCCAAAAAGTAAAGCTTTGTAGCTTATATTGTATTTTTCTAGGTCCGAGCCTCGAGATTTGGGGAACCTTTTTACCTTTTCTTGCTTATGTATGTGATTAGAAGCTTTGTGTCTTGTTAGATTTGAGATTTGGCTTAGTTTGCTTGGAATTGGTTATTTGCGCGATTTTATAATTTTGTGCCTTTTTCGGACTTAGGATTTACGGAATGTAAAATAAGTTAGTTTTCTGTGATCGGTATTGAATTTGTGATTTATCTATATTTTTAGAATCTTTATATCATGTCGTATTCTCAAAACATGTATAACGGGTTATTTACAGATATTATGCTTTTTCGAGTATAAATTCAATATTTCTGAAATGTTTTTGGTTTTCCTAGTAAGGTTACAAGATTGTCACATGCTATAACTTGCAGATTTTAGAACCGATTATCGGTATAAGATTCATGTACAATTTTCAAGCTTTGAAGTGAGATATTTGGGCTTATGGATTTTTGGTGGGACTTTCACCTTTTAGCTTGTGTTTAAATATTTTTTACGAAACTAAAACGTGTAATTCTAGGATATTATTTTTGGTATATGTATCGACTAGCTAAACTTGTTGTTTATAGCTTTATGCTTTCATGGTTATCATTGCTACTGTGTTTAAAGCCTTGCTTTTCTGGTAGCTAGCTTTTATCATGTGCTTTGATGGAGTCTGATTGTATATAGTATTGATGTAATGAATTGTGGATTAAGTAAAGATTAGTTAATATCTATGTTTACGTGTTATGTTCTCAATACTATTTAGAACTTTGTTTTAATTATGATTTAAATACCTTGGTTCCCTCTTTTAGGGAGTATGATGTTGATGTTGTTGGAGATTTGAGGTTAGAACGATTGGTTCTACGAACATTGTTGAGAATAGGCAACGGTATGCCAGGGACATTTTTGAGAAGGGGCAACGGTAACCCGGATTGATGGACTTGGGTGCGTGTGTTGTTGTGTTTTATGTATATATCTTAAACCTACATATTTTTTGGTGGCGTGAATTTCAAATGTGTGTAAAACATTGTATAGGACATAATTTATACGTCATTTGGGATGCACACCTACCTTGAGTGAGTACTTGATGCTTTTCTCGACCTTCTCCCATCTCAGACGTGTATTGGCGTAGTACAATGACCATTGTTGTGCTTATTTGCTTGGGGGGCAGTCAGGAAAATTATGTGTGATACGTGTCATGAGATGGAAAGGAGGTCAATGTGAGGTGTGATGTTTATAAGCTATGGTATGGGACATAGCCTATAATCGTCATGAGAGATTTGGTATGGGACGTTTGTAAGCTATGGTATGAGACATTTGGTATGGGATGTTTGTCTCTTGTATTTATATGTGCTCATATCCTTTTTATTCCTGCTTTGAGTTATATGTAGCGTGGGCTTCAAATGTGTATAAGACATGGTATGGGTCATGCCTTATACGTCATTTGTGGTGCACACTACCCTGGAGTATTACATGACGCCTTTCTCGATCTTCTTCTGCCTTAGACATCTATTTGCATAGTACAGTGACTGTTCCTGTGGTTGTCTGCTTGGGGGACAATTATGACTATTATGTGCGATATGTGCCACGAGGTGGGAGGGAGGTCAATGCGAGGTGTGACGTTTACAAGCTATGTTATGGGACATAGCCGATCTTCATCACGAGAGAAAAACTATTATTGCATATTATTATTTTTCTCAAGTTGTTTCTTATATATCTATGTTCTTATATCTTTTCATCTTTCTTTGTGATGTAAGTATCAACTACTTTTCCTTAAATATGATATGCGATAACTTACTTTCTGTTATAGTTAAATTATATTTGCACAATCGCATGTCATCCTCATAAAGCATGTCTAGTTCATTATTAGTTTGTTTCCTACCAGCCAGTGTAGCTCACGTTGTCTCTAACAACGCAAGTGATCGTAGAAGGGACATAGCGGAATGAGGTTTGCAGCTTGTGGAAGATCTTTTTCTTTTGTAGTTAGATTTTGTAGCCATGTCTAGGGTTAGGCTGTTGGCACCTTTGTTTAGTGCTTGGCTTTGGTTATATATATTGTAATGCATGTTTTGTAGGTCTCTCTCTTTAGTTTTATAATTTTTGTTTAAGTTTGTATCACTTATTCTTTTGGCCTTGTGAAGCTCATTTATGTATTTATTTGTTTCTTGCATTCATTTATTACTAGTTGTGAGGTCAATGTGCCGGGAGGGGTTTCGTGTTTCACTTAGGTTGGTTTTAGTGCCCGGTGAGTATGTATGTGGGTGAGTTTTCCTATTTGGCCTTAAAGACAAAATACAAGAATTTTGAGTTTTAGAACTCAACCTTCGCAAAAATGCTCTTGAGGTACCGCGCTGAATGCGCGCTCGAGCGGAGTCCCCTGTTTCTGATTTTTCCGAAAATGTTTCATTTTTATTTAAACATTGGGAGTTCGTTTGTTAGCTTTCGAGAAATTTTTCACACACAGTATTATTAGTATTTTCTATATAAAATGGTCCTGATTGCTAAGGTTTTGTTTAGGTTTCAAGTGGCTTAAAACTTAAAGGTTTTCTTAAGTTTTTAATTAGTGGATTTTTGATTTCGGCTTTCTTTCGGGTTTTGGTTCAGATTTATGGGTTAGATTCTAGTTAACACGGGTCTGGGGATTAAAAGTGGTATCAGAGCATGGTTCGAATACCTTACAACTGTGGGAGTAGTTAGACGATTCGAGAAGGTTGTTGCATGTTGCATTCATGTATTGGTTTGCTTGCTTGGGCTTTTGATTTGTTGAACTTGTGCATGCTATGTGTTACGTGAGCATGGTGAGAAGACTTGAGGATGATATTTCTTGCTTCGGCTTCTAGTTAACTACTTTGGGAATCTGATTAGAAAGGCACCAAGCTTATGCTCATTCTAGTCAGTAGTCCAAACGAGTTGTTCGGATTGATTTATCATTCCAATGGTCCTATCCCGGTATGTGTGACTTGCTTTGGTTTGACTTATTGTTAGGTTTAGTATATTTTTTTTTATCATCTCTTAGCTTTCGTATAGCGCTATGGCATCACCACGGGGTAGAGATCGAGTTGACGAGCACGAAGAAGATTGGGGTCTATCTCAAGCTAGGCAGGATCTGGTGAGGGGCATAGATGTCTTACAAGCAGGCTTTGGTGGCTATGCAGGAGTTGCTGGAGGTTGCAAGAGGATTGATAGAAGCACTAAGTCAAGGTGAGGACTTGTCAGTAGAGGCTCGTGGAGTCAGACGGTCAGGGGAACAACAGGAGAGTTTGGGTGCACGGGTTGAGGAGCGCTCGCGAAAGGGGTCTATGATTAGGAATTCAAGATCTTCACCTCTAAGGACACGGAAACAGTCTTAGAATGCAGGAGGATCCACACCACTATCTCCAGGGCATAGGGATCTTTAGTAGAAGACTTGTTATCACTTCCTGCAGGAGGGGCACATACGACGGGATTGTCCTCGTAGGACTACGAGCCAGACTCAGACACGGATGAGGGTTCCACACTCTTGCTATTCTTGCGGTCGAGTGAGTTATAATAGTCAGAGCTATTATCAACGACCAGATGTGTAGCGGTACATTTCTAGTAGGTTATACATGGGCCAGAGTCTTCACCAGCAACGGAGCATCTCATGCATTTATCGTATCTTCATCTTCTTGTGCGTTGGGTTGGAGGCGGATCTTTGGGAACGTTTTGTCCGCGTCTATACCTGTTGCGGTGTAGTGCTTTCACGATGAGTCCAAAAAGGATGAGGGTTGTGAGTTATGGGTTACGTTTCGTTCCTTTAGTGGTGGATGTCTACATTTTCATTTATATTCCTATGTGTTTGGTTTTGCCCCGGGAGGTGAGCGATGTTTGAGTTAGACATCCTAAGTTGTTCTTTTACCTAGGATGCCTTGATTTCATGGATGTTGTAATGAACTGGACATAGATCGCATGTGTAACGTCGTTAGGCATGCTTTGGGTAGCCTTGGACCGGGTGATCACGGGCCGTTTCGGGTTTTAAACTTTAATTCCAACCGGCGTTGGTTTGTTTTTCTAAGAAACTAGTTAAAAGTTTTTGAAGAATTAATGTTTATTGACGATTTGGGTTCCAATGATTGCACCGTTTGTTTTGTTAGCTCCGTTCTATTTTCCTTAAGTGTTGGGTTAAGTTTGAGAAGGTTCGAGGTAGGAACGGGTCTCCGTTTTTAAATTTTAGGTTGATACGCAACAGCGGGCGGATGAGGAGAGACTAACACACCTTCACTATTTCAGGTATAACTTTTTCTACAAGAGGAATTATGATGTGAGGCTTCCACCATTGGAAAGAGGACTTCCGGGGCTTTGATTGCATATTAAAACGACCCATTTTCGATTTTGGATGATGAAGTTACCCTTGTTTCAGGATCTAGGAGTTTTGCCACTGGCATAGGCGCGCTGCAAGCGTGCTCGAGCGCGGTATGTTGGTCTTGTTTTATAAAGTTACAGGTTTTTTGATTTTTCTTATTTCCTTTCAACCCCTTTTCCTCCACCTTCTCTTTAGGACGAAAAACCTTGACCTAGGGCATGGATTTGTGATGTTTTGGAGGATGGATTCCAGCACCGTACGCGTGTTTAGGAGATTGAGGGCCATGTTTTCACCGAGCCAGAATTTGGATTCGATGTTTTCGATGGGCGTTTCTTTTGGTATATTCATGTTTGGATCGTCTTAGAATGTATGAATCAACCTACTATCGAACTTTTCTTGCTATATGTAAGGGTAATTTCAAGTTTTTGTGCTTAGATATCCAAAAAGTATTGTTATGTTGCTTGTATTATATTTTTCGGGGTCCAAGCCTCGAGATTTGTTAAAACTTTTTACCTTTTATTGCTTATGTGTGTGCTTAGAAGCTTTGTGTCTTTTTAGATTTGAGATTTGGCTTCGTTTCCTTGGAATTGGTTATTTGCAAGATTTTAGAATTTTGTGCCTTTTTCGGACTTAAGATTTACGGAATGTAAAATAAGTTAGTTTTCTGTAATCAATATTGAATTTGTGACTTATCCATATTTTTTGAATCTTTATAGCATGTCGTATTCTCAAAACATGTATAATAGGTTATTTGTAGATATTATGGTCTTTCGGGTATAAAGTCAATATTTCTGAAATGTTTTTTGTTTTCCTAGTAAGGTAATGAGATAGTCACATGCCATAACTTGCAGATTTCAGAACTGATTATCTGTATGAGATTCATGTACAATTTGCAAACTTTGAAGTGAGATATTTGGGTTTATGGATTTTGGGTGGGACTTTCGCACCTTGTGCATAGCTTTATCATTGCATGGTTATCATTGCTACTTTGTTTAAAGCCTTGCTTTTCTTGTAGCTAGCTTTTATCATGTCCTTTGATGGCGTCTGATTATATAGTTTTGATGTAATGAATTGTGGATTAAGTAAAGATTCGTTAAGATCTATGTCTACTTGTTACGTTCTTAGTACTATTTAGAACTTTGTTTCAATTATAATTTAAATACCTTGGTTACCTCCTTTAGGGAGTAGGATGCTGATGTTGTTGGACATTTGAAGTTAGAACGGTTGGTTCTACGGACATTGTTGAGAATGGGCAACGGTAAGCCTGGGACATTGTTGAGAAGAGGCAACGGTAAGCCCGGATAAATGGACTTAGGTGCGTGTGTTGTTGTGTTATATATATATATATATATATATCTGAAACCTACATATTTTTTGGTGGCGTGAATTTCAAATGTGTGTAAAATATGGTATGAGACATGATTTATACGTCATTTGGGATGCACACCTGCCTTGAGTGAGTACTTTACGCTTTTCTTAACATCCTCAAGTCTTAGACGTGTATTGGCATAGTATAGTGACCGTTCCTAAGCCTTTTTGCTTGGGGGCAGTCAGAACTATTATGCGTGATACGTGTCATGAGATGGGAAGGAGGTCAATGTGAGGTGTGGCGTTTATAAGCTATGGTATGGGACATAACCTATATTCTTCACGGGAGATAAAATTAATTTTACGTATTATTATTTTTCTTTGAGTTTGTCTCTTGTATATACATGTGCTCATATCCATTTTAATCTTTCTTTGAGTTATTTGTAGTGTGAGCTTCAACTGTGTATAAGTCATGGTATGCGACATACCTTATACGTCATTTGTGGTGCATACTTTCCTAGAGTGTTACATGATGCCTTTCTCGATCTTCTCCTGTCTTAGACATGTATTTGGATGGTATAGTGATCGCTCATGTGCTTGTTTTCTTGGGGGATAGTCAGGACTATTATTTGTGATATGTGTCACGAGGTGGGAGGGAGGTCAATGGGAGGTGTGACGCTTATAAGCTATGGTACGTGACATAACCTACATTCGTCATGAGAGAAAAACTATTTTCGTGTATTCTATGTGCTTATATCTTTTTATCTTGTTTTATGATATAAGTATCAACTGCTTTTCCTTAAATATGATATGCGATAACTTACTTTCTATTATAATTAAATTCTATTTGCACAATCGCATGTCATCCTCATAAAGCATGTCTAGTTCGTTATTAGTTTGTTTTCTATGAGCCAGTATGGCTCACGTTGTCTCTAACAACGCAGGTGATCGCAGCAAGGAAATAGCGGAATGAGGTTTGGAGCTTGTGGAAGATCTTTTTCTTTTATAGTTAGATTTTGTATACATGTTTAGGCTTACGTTGTTGACACCTTTGTTTAGTGCTAGGGTTTTGTTATATTTGTTCTAACGCTTGTTTTACAGGTCTCTCGCTTTAGTTTTATAGTTTGTGTTCAATTTTGTATCGCTTAGCCTTTCGACCTTGTAAACCTCGTTTATGTATTTATTAGTTTCTTGCAATCATTTATTTCTTGTTGTGAGACTGATGTGCCGGGAGGGGTTTTGGGTCTTGCTTGGGTTGGTTTTAGTGCCCGGTGAGTATGTATGTGAGTGAGTTTTCCTTTTTGGCCTTAAAGACAAAATACAAGATTTTTGACTGTTGGAACTCAACCTTCAAAAAAACTCTCTGGAGGTACTCCGCTAGATGCACGCTTGATGCGCGCTCGAGAGGGGTCTCCTGTTTCTGGTTTTTCCGAAAATGTTTCATTTTTATTTAAACTTTGGGAGTTTGTTTGTTAGCTTTCGAGACATTTTTCACGCATAATATTATTAGTATTTTCTATATGAAATGGTCTCCATTGCTAAGGTTTTGTTTAGTTTTCAAATGGCTTAAAACTTAAAGGTTTTTGTTAGTTTTTAATTAGTAGATTTTCGATTTCGGCTTTGTTTAAGGTTTCAATTTTGGTTTATGGATTAGATTCTAGTTAACGCGGGTCGGGGCGTTACATCTTTCATCACCCCGAGGGGGTTATACTGCTACCGGGTCATGCCCTTTGATCTCAAGAATGCTGGGGTAACATACCACTGCATGGTCAACAAAATGTTCGAAAAAATGATCGGTAAAAATATGGAGCTCTATATTGATGACATGTTGGTGAAGAGCAAGATAGCCGACCAGCACATAGCGGACCTAGCTAAGGTCTTTCAGTTCCTGGAGCAATACCAAACGAAGCTTAATTTGGAAAAATGCACATTCAGGGTCTCGGCTAGAAAGTTCCTTTATTTTCTAGTTAACAAGAGAGGAATAGAAGCCAACCCCGACAAAATCAAGGCTATCATCAACAAGTAGCCACCAACCAAGACGAAGGAGGTGCATCAGCTGACAGGCAGAGTGGCGGCACTCAACCGTTTCGTATCCCGAGCAATGGTCGAGTGCCTTCATTTCTTCAAGATATTGAAAAACGCTTCCGTATAGACTGAAGAGTGTGACCAGGAATTCGCCCAGCTCAAAGTTATCTGGTAATCCCACCCCTGCTATTTAGCCCAATTCATGGAGAAGATCTATAATTATACCTGGTAGTATCGACGATTGCAGTGAGTGCAATGCTAGTTAGGGAGGACACAGGTCAGCAAGAGCCTGTGTACTAAATCAGCAAGGTCCTCCACCTAGCCAAAAGCAGATACCTGAGGCTGGAAAAGCTTGCTTTCGCCCTCATCGTTGTTTCCTAAAGGTTACGCCCATACTTCCAATCCCACAGCATAGTCATATTAATTGATAAGCCACTTAAAAAGATCTCCCAGAAACCCGAGCTGTCAAGAAGACTAGTCTAATGGTCGATCAAACTCAGCTAGTTCAACGTAGAGTTTAGGTCATGGGCGACGATTAAAGGTCAAGCAGTGGCGGACTTGTTGATGGAGTTAGCAGTGACCGATCAGGTAGATGATCGGAAGGATTTGGACGAAGCCAGTTCAGCCCAACACGAGTCGTTAGCTCAAGATCTGGCCTCATCGAACAACTCCACGGGGGTAAGAGACTTTGACAAGTCCAAAATGTGGGCAATCTGAATTGATGGCTCATCTAGGAAAGGAGCCGGGGGGTAGTTGATCGGCACTCAAAAGTGACAATTTAGACCTGTTAATTTACACCGAGTTTGTCCCCTTTTGTTATCTAATCTATGTTTTTGTAGTGTTTTTGTGTACAAGACAGGATTTGGGAGAATGACGCAGAAAAGCCAC
>JAULLD010396627.1:0-10820 GCA_035668095.1 Sarracenia minor
AAATTACCAAACTAGGGCTTCATCTAAACCCGTGGCAGAAAATAACTTAGCCACGCATTGTCGGGGTAGAAACCATCTTCGAGCAGTTGTCGACCGGCATCAGCAGCTCCTCGTCGAGGCTCGGACCTTCCAGTACTGGCCCAAAAGGGCAGAAGAGGAATTAGGGAGGAAATGGAGGACTGGTGTTCGAAGGACCTGGATGCAGAAAACTGAGGGGCCTGGGGTCATATTTATAGATTTCTGAAAGTGCAAGTCCTTCTGGGAAAAGGATTTGTCGGCCGTCTATCCAAACGGAAACAGTCGTGTGACCGGATGGAAGTGGGTGATAGCATCCTGATGAAAGTGGCCATTCATCGCGACGAAAATTGTTGACCGCGCGTCCGGACGTGCGTCCGAACGGATTTCTGCGACTACACTTTTGGTTAAACTTCAAATGCACATAAATTCTTCATTCGAACTCGAAATTGGGTCATTATTATGTCCAAATTGAAGCCCCGGAAGTCTTCTTTTCAATGGTTCTGGACTTACATCCAAATTCAATTTTTAGAGAAAGTTATGACCAAAATAGTGAAGGTATGTCGATTTCTGTTGTCCGTTTTTGGATGTCTTTGCCCGAGCTTCTTCTTGAAACCTTATTTTCTTCAATGTTGAACATTTTTATTAAATTCCTTGATCCTTGAGCTATCATCATCTTTATAAATCCTGGTTTCATTATCTTTGGATCTCAAAAGGTAACCAGAATGACATCG
This sequence comes from Sarracenia minor, assembly GCA_035668095.1. Taxonomy (NCBI): domain Eukaryota; kingdom Viridiplantae; phylum Streptophyta; class Magnoliopsida; order Ericales; family Sarraceniaceae; genus Sarracenia; species Sarracenia minor. The sequence goes on from JAULLD010396627.1 coordinate 750, forward strand.
CTTTGACATTTTAACGGATTTTGTGCATTTTATGGTCCTTTTCGCCACAACTCTTCTGTACCCGTCTTAACCACAAAGACACTACAAAAACACATATTAAATAATAAAAAGGGACTAAATCAGTGTAAATTAACGGGTCTAAATCATCACTTTTGAGTGCCGATCAACAAACCAACTACCAGTTTTTGGCGCCGTTGCTGGGGAAAAAGACGCTTATTTTTGTTTTGAAACTCTTGTTTAAATTATTTGATTCATTTTTTTTTTATTTTAGCCTGAGTTTTTTTAATTTTTAATTTTCTGTCCAAAAACAAAAGATTCTAAATTCTGGAACCCGTTCCATCCGGACGCTATCCTTAGCCGTCGGGACGCTAACCCACATGTGTCGTCCATACGCTCTTCTTTTTTCGTCCAGACGCTATAAAAAAAAACTTTGTTTGCTTATTGCTTCTTGTTTATTTTAGTATTCTTATTGTATGTTTGGTCGCCGCTCTCTTCTTTACGGCTTAGCACCCTTTGATCCTAAAATAGAAAGAACTTTTAGAGCAAACCTCCATCCATACCCTTTCCCCCGAACTTCGGCACTACTTCACACACCCGCCATGGCCAACGAAAATAAGCCTGTGGTTGTTCCGCAAGCCAATCAATGAAATGATCAGCCTAACCAGACTGATCAACTGCTCAAAGCGCTAATGGATTACTACATTCCAACAGCTTACGAGTCTGTAACCTGCCTAGCACCACCCAACGCCGGGGTCAGTAATTATGAGAATAGACATAATCTCTTACAATTACTACCCCTACACGTATATAGACAAATTCCTACAGATATGCACCACCATGAGACTCAATAACTTGACCGAGGAATCCTTGCACATGAAGCTATTCCCGTTCTCCCTTCGTGAGAAAGCCAAGCACTGGCTTAAGTCCATAGAACCAAACACGATAACCACATGTGCCAAACTTCAGCAAGAATTGCTCCAGAAATTCTTTCTGATTGGAAAAATGAATCAGATTCATCGAGCTATCACTATCTTCACTCAACAAGAGAGAGAATCTTTCCATGAAACATGTGAGCGTCTCAAGGAACTGAGAAGGAGTTGTCCCCATCATCAAGTCCCGAAGTGGCAACTAGTGCAGAACTTCTACGAAGGTCCGTTGCCCCAACATCGTCAATACGTCGACTCTTCGTGTGGCGGTGCATTCATGATGAATAACGAGACAGAGGCATGGGATCACCTTGAGAAATTGAGCAAGAGCTCACAACATCCACCCTCAGTCTCCCGCATAGATAGGACGATAACACCGAAGACTCGAGGACTTTACAAGGCTAACCAAAGTGTAGATCTTACAGTCTAAGTAAAGTCCCTCATCGAAAAGCTAGACATGCTGTTGACCACTGGTCTACCGGTAGCTCAACCAGCACCCTCAAGTGTCCAAGACGTCTTTGCACTGTGCGCTAGCCCAGCGCACTGTCACTGAATGTTCAGCAGCTGAGCAATTCCTCGACTTCGTTCAAGAGTAAGTTAACAGTGCTAAAGGATTTTCCCAATCAGGCAACAGCCCCTACTCCAACACCTATAACCCTGCTTGGCGGAACCATCCAAACTTTAGTTGGCGGAACCATCCAAACTTTAGTTGGCAAAACCAGCAACCTGGCCAACCACAGACTCATACACCAAGGCCCGCATTAAATCTTTCAACCAGCAGGCCTACCGTCCCCCAGGACAAGCACCAGCACCAACTCCTCGAGCACCTGGTTTTGAGGAAACTGTGTTGAAAGACCTGAAGGATATGGATGTGAAGACTCAAATCTTGAGTTCTCACTATCAATCTATCGCTAAACTAGAAACATAGGTGGAGCAGATAGCTACAGCTCTTAACCGTCGAGAGGACGGCAAACTACCAAGTCAACTTGTGGCGAAGCCTAAGGGCCAGTACGTCATTGACATCAACCCTAATAGCAGTGGGGTCTACCACAAGCAGGCAAAGGTTGTTATGACCTTGAGGAGTGGGAAAGAACTCGACACCCGGCCTTTACCAGAAAAACCTCAACCAACATCAACCCCGACCATAGTCGAGGAGTCTCAAGACTCCAACACTACCCAGCCCATATCTGTGTAGCCAGTACCTACCCTAGTGATAATGGATGAGTCTGACAACTCTGAAATAGCAAAACAAGTACCTGCAACTGCCCTCCCATTATACCAATGGAACCCAAGGCACCATTCCCATCACGCCTTGAGCCACAAGCACCTCATCTCAAGAAGGGACCACCACTAACTGATGTGCTTGAATTATTCAAGCAAGTAAAGATTAACTTACCCCTTCTTGATGCTATTCAACAAGTGTCATTCTACACTAAGTTCCTAAAGGTCTTATGCACTTAGAAGCGTAGGACACAAACGATCGCCCCCAAGAAAGTGCTTCTAATCGAGCATGTTAGCTTAGTCCTAAGCTATGACTTGGTCCCTAAGTTGAAAGATCCAGGGATCCTAACTATTTCATATGTGATCGACGATCATCAGATCGATCAGGAACTCTTGGACTTAGGAGGTAGAGTGAACCTCCTCCCATACTCTGTCTATGAACAGTTCGGTCTCAGAGAGCTGAAACTGACCCCTATCACTCTCAAGTTGTCAGATAGGTCAGTCAAAGTTCCCTGAGGAATAATTGAGGATGTATTAGTCAAGGTTGACAAATTCCTATTCCCTGTCGACTTTACAGTACTAGACACCGAACCAGACACAAATACGAGGAGACAAACGCCCGTCATTTTTGGACGCCCCTTTTTGGCCACAGCTAACGCATGTATCAATTGCCAACTGGGTAATGGACGTCTCATTTGGTAATATGAAGTTACGGCTCAATGTGTTCCACGCCTCTCACCACCATGCATTAGAAGTCGACTGCTTTGTAATCGACCAAGTTGATGAGATAACACAACGAGCCCTTCCTACCACCTTCACTCACGATCCCCTAGAAGCCTGTTTTGCTTATTTTGGGGAAGACTATCTAGAACTTGAACCAACCATCAATGAAATCAACACCGAGCTGGAAATGACAGAATATATAGACACAGCTCCATGGGTGTCTCGATTCGAAGAACTACCCCCGCTCTCATCAGTACCCGCTATGCCATCCCTAGAAGCCCCACCTGCACTTGAGCTGAAGCCTCTACCGAGCTCACTCAAGTACATATTCCTTGGGCCCGCCACTACCCTGCCAGTCATAATTGTCTCGGATTTAACACCTATGCAAGAAGAGTAATTGACTACAGTCCTCAAAGCCTATAAAGGAGCTATATGATGGACAATGACTGACTTAAAAGGGATTGACCCGTCCGTTTGTATGCATCGCATCCACTACGAAGAGGATGCCAAACCTACACGCGAAATGCAACGATGATTAAACCCCAACATGAAGGAAGTTGTTAAACAAAAGGTAGCGGAACTGCTAGACGCAGGTATCATCTACCCAATCTCATATAGCAAATGGGTGAGCCCCACATAAGTTGTGCCGAAGAAATATGGGCTCACCGTAGTATTGAATGACAAAGGCGAATCTGTCCCTACATGAATAACTACTGGTTGGCGAGTCTGTATCGACTATTGTAAGCTAAATGCCATGACGAGGAAAGACCACTTTCCCCTACCTTTAATCAATCAAATCTTAGAGCGTTTAGCTGGGCAAAGCTACTATTGCTTTTCGGATGGCTACTCCGGCTATAACCAAGTACCTGTTTACCCCGAGGAACAAGAAAAGACGACCTTCACCGGCCCATTTGGCACATTCGCCTACAGGCGTATGCCCTTTAGGTTATGCTACACACCAGCCACTGTCCAACGGTGCATGATGTCGATCATCTTTGACATGGTGGAAAAATTCTTGGAAGTATTCAAGGATAATTTCTCCGTATTCGGTCCTTCGTTCGAAGATTGTTTCTCAAGTTTAACCCTCATTCTTAAATGCTGTCAAGAGACAAATCTGATACTTAGCTGGGAAAAGAGTCACTTCATGGTCCAACAAGGGATCGTGTTGGGGCACATAGTCTCCAAAAGAGGAATAGAAGTCGATAAACCTAAAATCAACCTTATCTCTAATTTGCCACCACCCACAACTATAAGACAGATTCGTTCGTTCTTAGGCCACACCGAATTTTACAAAAGATTCATCAAAGACTTCTTCAAAATCTCAAAGCCCCTTTGTGACCTACTCGCCAAGAAGGTTATATTTGAATTTGATGATAAATGTATGTGTGCCTTCAAACAATTAAGAGATGCTCTATGTACAGCACCGATCATGCAGTCACCAAATTGGGCTATACCGTTCGAAATCATGTGTGATGCCTCTAATTATGCTGTAGGGGCTGTGCTCGGACAAAAAGAGAACAAAGTCCCCCATGCCATTTACTATGCCAGCAAGACCCTAAACGACGCACAGTTGAATTACACAACCACTGAAAAATAGCTGTTGGTAGTAGTTTTTGCGCTGGACAAGTTTCGATCATATCTACTAGAATCTAAGGTGATTGTCTACACTGACCATGTTACCCTTAGGCATCTGCTGGCTAAGAAAGACACAAAACCTCGCATGATTCATTGGATCTTGCTCCTCCAAGAGTTTGATCTAGAGATCCGCGACAAGAAAGGCACCAAGAATTCTATAGCCAACCATCTCTCCCGACTCTAGTACAGACCCCCACTGACCGCATACCCGTACGAGACTCGTTTCCCGACGAGCGATTATTCTCGGTCAATACCACCAAACTGCCTCGGTATACTGATATAATCAACTATTTGGCGGTGGGATGTATCCCAACAAACTGGTCAAAACAACAAAAAGATCAGTTTTTCTCATAAGTAAAATACTACTTCTGGGAGGAACCAGAGCTCTTCAAATTGTGTTGACCAAGTCATACGATGATGTGTACCCGAGGATGAGGTAGAGAGCATTCTCTGATTCTTCCATTCATTATAATTGAGTGGACACTTTAGTGGAAAGAAGACTACAGCCAAAGTGCTTCAGAGTGGATTCTACTGGCCAACACTTTTTAAAGATGCCCACAATTATTGTAAGCGATGCCTGCAATGCTAGCAGACTTGAACTATGAATGCGAAAGACCTGATGCCCTTAAACCAAATCTTAATTGTCGAACTCGTCGACATTTGGGACATCGACTTTATGGGATAATTTCTGTCATCCTTTGGATGTGAATACATTCTCATAGAAGTCGACTATGTATCCAAATAGGTCGAAGCCACGCCAACCAAATCGAATGACCACAAAGTGGTGGTCAAGTTCTTACAAAGTAGCATCTTCACCCGATTTGGTTTCCCTCGAGCAATCATCAGTGATGACGGTACGCATTTCCCGAATAGATATTTTTCATCCCTTCTTCGACGCTGTTCGATATAACATAAAGTCGCCACCTCATATCACCCACAAACTAGTGGCCAGGTCGAGGTCTCGAATTGAGAGATTAAAAATATCCTGATGAAAATCGTTCGTCCTGATAGGAAAGATTGGTCTGAAAGGCTAGATGACTCCCTTTGGGCATATCGTACTGGATACAAAACTCCTATCGGAATGTCCCCATATCGTTTGGTCTTTGGTAAACCCTGCCATCTACCAGTTGCGCTGGAACACCGAGCATATTGGGATATAAAAACATTCAACTTTGGCATGCCTGGTGTCAACACCCATCGTCGATTACAACTCAATGAGCTAGAAGAATTGCGAAATGAGGCGTGCAATAATTCCAGAATATACAAGGGTCGAATGAAAGCATTTCATGAAAAACATATCCATAGAAAGACATTCGAGTCCAATCAAAAAGTCTGGTTGTTTAATGCCAAATTGTGGCTATTCCCTTGAAAGCTCCAATATAGATGGGAAGACTCATATGTGGTGACCTGTGTCTACCCATATGGTGCATGCCAGCTACTCAACCCCAAAACAGGCCATTTCTTGCATGTCAATGGCCTAAGGCTAAAACCCTGCATAGATGGCATATCAATTAGCCCTGCATCCGAATCCATAGACCTCACTGATCCAACTCAGCCAGTCAATTGAAAATGACTGGCCAAGTCTGGCTGAAGACGTTAAACTGAGTTTTGTTTGGGAGGGAACCTAGAGAAAATTTAAACGAATGAAAGGCACTCCATCGATAAGAACACTGTAATGTTCAAGTTGGGGGGAGGAAAGACAGCAAAATTGTTCGAACATGTTAAACTACTCTCTTAACTGAGTTGCCCTCTTCTCATACTAAGGTTAAATAGATCATGTGCCCAGCTCCGGTCAACAATAGCCATTGCAAGGTAAGAGTCTCTTTGCCTTAAAACGAAGACTTTAGAGACAAGGATTCTGTAGATGTTGTCTCAAGAAAGTTGTTGCCGACTAGTGGACCACTACAACACACATTTCAAAGTGTATTACTATTCCCGAGGTTGACGTATCTCAAAAGTGGTCAATAGAGGGATGAGTAAGCCCACTGGATGGGTTGAGACTCCTCTCCATGGCCTTACCGACACATCTAGCCATAATACCCCGAGCTACCGGTCTCATCAATCTGAATATCAAATTGAGGATGTACTACTAGGAATCCAACTCTTGGGAATCGGAGTATATAAGATCCATCTTCTGCTATGTTAAAGAAACATAGTCATTTGTGTGGAAATGTCTACTGTCAGCACGCTAGGCCGTTTGTTCTACTAAATTTTTTGGGCCTATTGAAGTCTTAGAAGTTCTTTTCGTGCCATTAAAAAAAAGACGTCCAAACAAAAATACCACCGTCTGGACAACACGTCACATAACAGCTCAATTTTCAAAATAGAATATCAAACGTCACCGTCTAGACGGGACTGAAATGTCTGGATGGAATCCTAACAGACGCCATTCAAACGTCCACTCACATTCAAAAATGTCTGGACGGGACTATAACATCCAGACGGAATACCAATCAGCGTCGCCTCGAAAAGGTGCGACATTTAAAATTGACCAGAACCGCCTGGACGCATGTCGCGACATTTCAAAACGTATGGACAGTACACATTTACGTCCGGACACCGCACACCTATAAAATCCTTTCACAGCACCCTTCCTCCTTACAACACTCTCCAAACCTAGTCTCTCTCACCCTTTCTCACTCACAAAACCTCTCTTCACAGCATGTCGTCCCGACCAAACAAACGCGATAGGGCCACCTGGAGCTAGCAGCAAAGTGGGGATTCAAGCCAGCAACGGGACTTTGCTACTGTGCCATCAGAGATTTAGGCTACAATGGCCCTGCACAACATGATGCACTTCCCGGTGCTAGATAATTTGCTCGCTGAGTGCCCTGAGGCCCGAGTCGGTATCGACCTTCTCAATGGTCACCGACTGGGCGGCCTGTTTGGCCCTTTCCAAGCGTCGGTCCCTCGAATTGTCTAGCTCTTCTATGAGAACCTCCACCGAGAGTTTCCCTACGACCCTCTCGGTAATCACGTCAAGATTCTATACAACAACATTGACGACTACAATGTCGAGATGGACCGCTACCTTCTCGTTGATATCCTCCGCATCTTTGGCAGCTGGGAAGACGAGGCCTCACATCACCGTGACCCGATCCCTAACAACATCACACTCTAGATGATGGCTCAAGATGTCTCAGTGGGGCACACACCTCAAGGAGAAATCTTCGCTCGCCACGGAGAGCTTGCCGCTGGATTTTGGTTTACCGATAATGTCCTCAAATCCAATGCCTTTGCCCTCTCACACAAAGACGAACACCGCAACAAGGTCCTCCGTACACTCTATGCTCTCCACCGCAACAATCAACTCTCCATCGTGGAGGTGATGATCATACAGATGGAACGATTCCTTGACTGCACGCATGAGCATCTCCCTTAGGCCAACATCGTCGCTCCCTACGTCGTTCGAGCCACTAGCGATCACCGTGTCCCCCTCATGATCGACCACACCGATCCCATCGACACTTGTCCCACCATCTACCTTCCACGTAGTTGGACAAACAATGTCGAGGCCCTTCGATCTCGCAGACCCCAGCCTGCCCACCAGCCAAATGACCAGGAGCCCACCGAAACGCTGCCCACCCAGTCCCCACATCGACATCCACCCATTACCACCGGCCCATCCACTTCAACATCTGTCGATGCACCAGAGGCACCTTAGGTTTGTACTCGCGGTGACTATGATGCGATTATGAACCAACTGGAAACCAAGTTGGAATATATGTGACGGATGATGGCAGCTATGGCATCCATCATGCACTACCCTCTCCACAGTGACGCCCCTACACATCCACCTACCACAGGTCAATCTCACACCACGTGCACCTACCCCAGGACACGCAGGAACCCACCCACCACCAAAATAACAACCACCCAGCCCTAACACACCTCCACAATCTCCACTGCCCCTCCCCCACATCCTAAACTATGCCTCACTTACCCCGCCATTACCCCCCAGACCACCCATACAACCAAACACAACCCTACCACACAGAACCGTAACCCCCAAACTAACCATCATCACCCCAACACTTCTTTCCCTAGCCCCCCTTTACCTCCAAAACCAACCACCCAATATACCCACCCCCACCATACACCTGACCTAACATTCCCTCCACCAACCGCACCTCTCCCTCGAAACCTGTGTTTTGTCTTATGTTCATTTTCTTTGAATTTTTGTTTTTTATTTTTGCATCATTTATCTTCTCATAGGCCTTTGGCCCGAACTTTTGTACTCTGTTACATGCAATAAAATTAATAAAATACAATATTTAGTTTATTTGTTTTCTATCTGTTGTTTACATCTTTATTGTCATGATCTTTACTTGCTTTATCTGAAAGAATGTGGCATTTTTCTTGCATCTTTAGAAAGTTTCAATTACTTGGACCCAATAAACAACTGCTCTAATTCTTGGTAACCTTCTGCTCTTACTTTATCTAAAATTTTATCTTTGTCCAATGAGGACATTGTACAGTTTAAGTTAGGAGGTGGGATAGTTACCAATATAAAAATAATAAAAAGATTTTCTTTTCTTTCATATATGAGTACATCAGCTTTTGGCTGAAATATGTTGTCTAAAAAAGTTAAAAATAAAATTGTAAACAATATAATTTTAATGAGAAAAACATGAGTTAACTTTTAAGCTTCCAAAAATTTTTAGTCTAATAATCAAAACATAACCACCTGGTATTTCTTTACACAATTGACTCATTATCAAACTAGTATTCTAATGAGTTTTGATAGGAAAAAGTAATTGAAAAGACAAAAATTGTGGAGACTTAACCCTTAGTAAACTTTTGAGCCTTATCTTTTATTCTGAGGGAATTCCTACATTTACTCATATATGATATCTTTGACTTCAACTAAAATCGTTGTGAATCTCGTTATCTTTCTTTTTGACTGAGAAATTGAGAATATGAACGTAACTATGCTTTTGAGAACTGTATTAAATTTTAGGAAAGGATATCAGGCCAACTTTGTATTTTTGAGCATGTCCGTTCCTTCATGAAAACATCATCCATAGCCCCCCACTTTAAGCCGTATATGAAAAAAATTTTAAACCTGTTTTCTTTCTAATGCCCACATAAAATCCAAAAAGCATTATTTGAATTTATGGTAATTAGAAAGGATTCGGACTTACAAAAGAAGAAGTGACAGTCAGAGATTTTGTTTTCCACATGCCTAGAGAATGCGTAGCAGTATTTCAACAGTGATACTCATCTTGCCATGCTCTTTTGATAAATATATGTATACATTTAAAAAAAAATAGAAAAAAATGTGTGTATTTATCAAAAGAGTGGTAAAAATGAGACATAGACAGCTTTGAGAGTTTGATATAATGTTGGTGAGATACTATCACCACATTGTGATACATTTTGATGCAACGAGGATGTGGTATTATCATCCCATTATAGACGAGCTATGGGAGATGATTCAGTGTTGGTGACGTTATTACACCACACTGAGCGACGATTGACATGACATCACTCTGATGCCCTTTCTGGTAACCATTTATTCAAATAGTGCTATATACTTAACCATAATCGATAAAAGCTACCTACC
>JAULLD010397732.1:0-10805 GCA_035668095.1 Sarracenia minor
AATCCCGGCCTACGTCCACTCTCTCAAGCAACACTTGAGGATTCCACTAGTGGAAGTGTTTACGGGTGCACTCCAAACCTTGTGCAAAAGTTTTGCTGTGTCTTTTCCTAACCAAAAGGCTTTGCAGGTGCAGCTTCAGACCTATAAGCTTTACGAGCTCGCTTCTGAACCTTGAATGAGTTGATTCCGGGCTCAACCTCTAAGCTTGAGTGATTCTTCAAATAGAGCTTAGACAGCCCTTATTTTTGTATCACAGTAGTGTACTCCTTGATTTGAGTAGATATATAATTAATTCCTCACTACAAAGTGTTCTCTCTCTCTCTCTCTTTCTCTCTCTCTCTCTCTCCTAAAGAATTACAATAAATGTAAAACAAATGGAGAAAAGAAAATTACAAAGTCTGGTTAAAGAACCAAGACAAAAGCTCAATAAAATGAGAAGTGTAAATCTGAGCAATGAAATAGAGTATGATAAGTAAATGCGACCCATCAATGTTTTTGTACGTGTTTCACCAACTATCTTTACTTTGAATAACTCCTCTTTAATAGGTTTCAATGAATTCTAAACGTTGGAGCAAAAAGGATTTTAGCCGTTGACGCATTTAATGCTCAAAAACTTCTCGTTGGAGAAACCAGATATTGAAATAAAACAAAAAAGGTCGATCTATTTCAGGAATTGGTCGATCTATTTCACGTGAAAGGGAATAGATCAATCTATGTAAGGAAAGGTTGATCTATTCTTGGATATGGAACATCAAAAAGATCGATCTATTTTGGGAAATGTCAACATATATGAAGCGCGGAGGAGAGAGAAAAAGTGCTGGAAAAAGAGGTGGACCTATAGATAAAAAGGTCGAACTAAATTATGCATAGGACTTAAAATAGGTCGACCTATAAGGCAAAAAGGTCGACCTTTTGTTGATAAGGCTGAAACATGATTTTTAGAAAACTTTGTCAAACTTCAAACGATCATAACTCCTTCGTCCGAACTCCAAATTAGGCAAATTTTATATCCAGATTGTTGCCCTTGAAGTCCTCTTTCCAATGGTTCAAGAATTTCCTTAAAGGATCTTGTGTGGAAAAAGTTATGGTCAAAATACCGAAGGTATGTCAATGTTGAAAAATGCCCTGGCTTGAAAAGGATTCGAATCACAGAATATTGATTTGAATCTAAAACCAATCACTATTTGAAAATAGCAAAGTGATTCAAATCACTTCATTTGGGTTCGAGTCATTTGTCAAAACATGTGAAATTGAATTGAAACAAAAAGTATTGATACGAAACAAAGGGCTTGAGTACAAAACAATTGATTCGGAACAAAACAAATGAATCCAATCAAATGGGTTCAAAATAAAGAAACTGGTCTTGCAAATAAAAATGGATTAGGAACAAAAGAAATTGATTCGAATCAAACCAAAAAGGATTCGAATCAAATGATATTGATTTGAATCAAATGGGTTCTGAAATGAACTGGTTTAGCAAACAAGATTGGATTCGAATAAAATGGGAAAGGGTTAAGAACGAATTTTTCCTTGGTCCTTGATATGTGATCCTTTAAGCATATCTCTTGAATTATTTATCATTTCTCTTGACTTTTGGCTATGTATTTTCTTGGAAAATTCCTAGAAAAACAATCTCAAAAGTAGGCAAATATTAGCAACAAACAAGTCAAATTGTTGTTATAATCAAAACCAAAATAAGGCTCGATTGAAAAGGCTTTTACGCTAACAAGATGGATTTGATTTCTAGCATATTTCTCTTTTCCTCTGGACTCATGCTCTTGTTTAACTATTTTGGAGAATAGTAATAGTTTAACTTCACTTTTTCCATTCCAGTTCCGGATGATTGTAAGGCCTTAAGGCTGATTACATTTCTTGCATGTTTTGCTGAGGTCAAGGGGTATAGATGGTTATGTTTTAGGACAACTCTATGACATTCTTCATAGCAAATTATCTTTAATTTCTTAATCTTTTGTTACATGATTTATGAATGGAAATCAATTGACTTTCATTTTGCTGGACTAGGAAATGGTTTCATGTTTTTAAGAGATTTTGGAGAATGAAACTAGATAGTTAATGATTAAAACTATCAACATAATGTTAAAACCTATTATGACATTGGAGAACAAGATTTTTGAGTAGTGTAGCAGTAATTTGACAGCAAAAAACTTTCTGGTCATACCGCGCTCGAGCGGGCTCCACCCGCGCTCAAGCGGGGTTGGCTTCCTGCGACCGTTTGGCCCTTTTGCATAGAATTTGATTTTTAAATAGTGTTTTCAGGCCTCACTTTTAATACTGAAAATGGAGCCCTTTTAGGTGGAAATTATTTAAGGAAGTATTTCTAAAGAGAGTTTTAAATGATAAACACTTGGGCTTTTCTCGATGTGTAACTAATTAAATTAAATCTTAATTACTTTTATTTTCATACGTGACCCGATTTCTCTCCGTCTCACTTGAGTTATGTTTAATATAAAAAGGTCAGGATATGAAAACTTGGTATCAAAGCTTAGGCTTGAATAGGAACCGTGGGAAAGGGGGTGTGCCATGTCATGAGAGATGATTTGCATGTTGCATTCATATCTTGTGTGCTACCTGATTTACATGCGCATGCGATGTGGTTATGTGGGTATGGAGGTAGGACTTTGAGGATGATATTTCTCGCTTCGGCGTCTGATTTACTGGTTTGGGGTTCTATTTAGAAAGGCACCTAGCTAACGCCTATTCAACTTAGAAATCCAGGCGAGTGGTTCGGATTGAGATGTCACTCCAATCGGCCCCCTCGGTATGTGATGATTTTTGATGAAGCTTACTTGATATATATTCTTTTCTACTATATATCTGCTAGCATGCTTGACCCTTGGCCTACTGGTCCTTAAGATATGTTTGGACTTATCCGTGGGATAAGACCGAGGTTGATATTTTGTAGTAAATCCTTGTCCTTCTTGTCTTTATGTAGTTTCGTGATATCAAGAGAAACTGGACGAGGGCGCGGTCGAGGCCATGTTGTTGAGGATATACATGTGGTCAGTGAGGTACCCGATGTGGGGGAGGTACCACTCATTCCCGAGATACCTGAGGTCGGGGACACACCCGCGACCGAAGAGATTACGCATGGCACTAGATCACAAATGCCGGTTGACTCAATGGTGGTCTTTCATGAGATGGTTGCCACTATCAAGCAGTTGGCCACAGTGGCAACAGGGGGTGGCGCTAGAGTGCCTGAGTCGCAAGCTTCCATGGCTATGAGGGACTTCTAGCGGATGGATCCCTCTGGCGAGCCTGATCCGTAGGCCGCTTCTTATTGGTTAAGGATAATTAACTATATTTTCGAGACGTTGGATATTCGAGAGAGCGAGATTAAGGTAAAGCTCGCTACCTACCAGTTGAGAGGTGAGGCAGACCAGTGGTGGGATTTCACCAGGACCACCGTTGACAGCACCTCTGACGCATTCTCTAAGGTCTTTTTGGAGAAGTACTTTCCATCGGCGGTGAAGAATGCCTACCATGAGTTGTTTGTGTTCCTTACCTAGGACTCTATGTCAGTTCTCGAGTATGAGGTGAGGTTTTCTATGTTGTCCATCTATGCACCGAGCATGGTTGCTATATAGGAGTTGAGGACCATACGTTTTGAGAGGGGCATGCGCCCCGCCATCAAGAACAGAGTTTTTGGCGACCATGACTAAGGTCTATTCTGATTTAGTGGAGAGACGATTGTAGTGGAGTGTGGGTTAGCTGAGGATAGGAAGGGTGGTGATGGGCGGCCACTAGCATTTGTGAGCAGGGCTTAGTCTTCTTCTGGACAACGATCTAAGAAGAGGAAATCTGGAGGTGGACAATCCTTCTCTGCAGGGTCACAGCAGTAGCGGGCTCGTTCTGGACCAGCCCCTTCTACGGCTTCTACTGGACAGACTCGTCCACGAGGTGGAGCTTGTTTGACTTGTGGGCAGCCAAGACATCTGAGCAGGGACTGTTCCCAGAGGGCTGCACCCGTTTATTATCAGTGTAGATAGACCGGACACATTCGCCTAAACGGTCCACAGACTCGGGCAGGTCAGGGGACATGGGGCGGCCAGCAGGGCCAGTAGGGCCACGGGCAGACTCGTTAGCAGTCGAGTATTCAGACTTCAAGGACAGGAGGGGGACCACCTTCAGTCGAGTCGGTGAGGCCACCGGCCTGAGGCACTCAAGGGAGTGCATATACCGTAGCAGATGTGGGTTCAGTACTAGCCACTCTAGTCGCATCATCAGCTCCTGCCGTCTAAGAATCCATTGTTGGGCCATCCGTTATCAGAGGTACCTTTCTGGTTTACAGATCATGTGCACGGGTACTCATTAACACAGGAGCATCCCATTCATTTATTGCATCTGCTTTGGTGTCTTCTCTAGGGTTAGAGGTTAGGGCATTGGATCGGGCAGCGTATGTGGACACGTTGGCCGGCGGACCTATCGTGATTGGCTTGGTCCGTAGGGGTGTGCGGTCGAGATAGCGCACCATTGCCTATCCTTTGATTTTATTGTCCTTGACTTAGACTCTATTGACCGTATCCTCGGTATGGATTGGTTGACAGCCTTCAGGGCGTGTATTGAGTGTGACTGCCATCGGGTCATTATCTGTTTGCCGGAGGGAGAGAGCTTTTCATTTGTGGGGACTGGGACGATGGTTCTATACCGTCGTGTCCCACCTCTCAAGGTAGATGCCTTAGCTCCCTACTTTTGGCGCTTATCCTCGATGGGGATGAGACCTTACCTCCGGACTTCCCTTCTGTAGTCCGTAAGTTTCCTGATGTTTTTCCTCAGGATCTGTTCGAGCTTCCACCTAGGCGAGTGGTAAAGTTTTCTATTGACTTGCTTCCAGGTATGAGCCCCATTTCTATTTCTTCCTATCGATTTGCTCCTACCGAGCTTGCCGAGTTGAAGGTACATATCGAGCAGTTACAGAGTAAGGGGTTTATTAGACCTAGTGTATCACCTTGGGGAGCACTGACATTATTCGCTAAGAAGAAAGACGGTTCTCTACGTTTGTGTATACACTACCGTAAGTTGAATCAAGTGATCGAGAAAAACAAGTATTCTATGCCTAAGATAGACGGCTTGTTCGATCAGTTGAAGGGTTCTTCCTGTTTTTCCAAAATTGACATGAGATCTGGTTACCATTAGGTGAGGGTGAAGGAGGGGGACATAGCGAAGACTGTCTTTCGTACTCGCTATGGTCATTTTGAGTTTATGGTAATGCCCTTTGGGTTGACGAATGCACCAGCTACATTCATGGATTTCATGAACCGCATTTTTTGATAGTATTTGGATCAGTTTATGGTCATATTTGTGGATGATATCCTTATTTATTCGTCGTCAGAGGAGGCGCATGAGGATCATCTTAGGATATCCCTGTAGTTGTTAAGGGACCGCCGGCTATACGCCAAATATAATAAATACAAGTTTTGGTTATCCGAGATTAAGTTCCTTATGCATGTTGTTTCGGGTGATGGTGTGTCTGTCCACCCATCGAAGATAGAGGCTGTGATGGGCTGGGAGTGGCTGAAGTCAGTCTTTGAGGTTCAAAGTTTTCTAAGACCTGCGGGATATTACTGCAGGTTTGTCAGTGACTTCTCTCAACTATCAGCACTGATGACATGCCTTACACGTAAGGATGTCAAGTTCATTTGGGATGACAGATGCGAGGCATCTTTTCAGGAGCTAAAGAAGAGGTTGACTAGTGCTACCATTCTAATTATACCAAAGCGAGGGGTCGGCTATTCTATATTCTTTGATTCCTAACATGAGGGGATCGGATGCGTATTGATGTAGTTGGGGAGTGTAGATGCTTATAGGTCACGACAGATAAAGATCCATGAAAAGAATTACCCTACTTATGACTTGGAGTTGTTAGCCATTTTCTTCGCCTTGAAGACTTAGAGGCACTATCTTTATGGGGAGCGGTTTGAGGTGTTTTCACATCATAAAAGCTTGAAGTACCTCTTCTCGTAAAAGAATCTGAATCTGAGGCAGAGGCGGTGGATGGAGTTTTCGGGGAATTATGAGTTTGATCTCCAATACCATCCTAACAAGGCCAATATTGTGGCCGATGCCCTTAGCAAGAAGTCATTGAGCTCCCTTTCTCACATGGCTATTCGAGAGTGGCGGATGATTGGATACATTGGGGAGTATAACTTGCAGTTGTGTGAGTCCGAGGACCGCGTGACCTTGTTTGCAGCGGCTTCTTAGTCCACGTTGGTGGCTTGGGTGTTAGAGGCCCAGCAGGAGGACGCTGAGAGCGTTATGTACCGAGAGCAGTTGACTAGCACCAGTAGTAGTCGAGATTGGGCCATTCACGATGATGGTAGTTTGAGGTTTGCGGGGAGGTTATTTGTACCTGAGGCTTGCCGAGATGAGGTGCTTCGACAGTTTCATCATTCCCGCTTGGCAGTGCACCCCGGTAGTACCAAGATGTTCCATAATCTTCACCGATAATTTTGGTGGAGAGGCATGAAGAAAGATGTGGTTCTGTTCATTTCGCGGTGTTTCATCTACCAGCAGGTGAAGGTAGAGCATCAGAGGCCAGCAGGTCTGCTCTAGCCCCTTCCAGTGTCTGAGTGGAAGTGGGGGCATGTGACGATGGATTTTGTGATGGGGTTACTGAGGTCACCTCGAGGGCATGATACGATTTGGGTCATAGTGAACAGACTGATAAAGACAGTGCATTTCCTACCGATTTTCTTGACTTACTTAATGGACTGGTTGGGTCATCTATATGTTAGTGAGATTGTCCACCTACATGGGGTGCCCGTATCCATTGTGTCAGATAGAGATCCGCGGTTCACTTTGCGATTCTAGAGAAGGTTGCAGATGGCTCTAGGGACCGATCTTCTGTTCAGCAGAGCATTTCACCCACAGACAGATGAATAGTCTGACCGTACCATCTAAATTATTGAGGATATGTTACGAGTGTGTTTGTTAGATTTCCGGGGATTGTGGATGGATCACCTCATGTTGGTAGAATTCTCTTATAACAGTAGGTACCAGTCCATCATACAGATGGCTCCTTATGAGGGTTTATATGGTAGGCCTTGTAGATCACCCATATGTTAGGTAGACGTGGGCGAGTCAGTCCTTACAGGACTCGACATGATCAGGGAGACTACAAAGAAGGTCACTACTATCCAGTAGAGATCGATTGCGGCTCAGAGTCACCAGAAGAGTTACGCGGATAGGAGGCGTAGACCTTTGGAGTTCGCCGTGGGTGATCATGTGTTCCTACGGGTTTCACTACGAAAGGGTATGATGAGGTTCGGTAAGAGCTATAAGCTCTCGCGGCGTTATATCGGGTCATTTTCCATAGAGGAGAGGATTTGGGAGGTGGCTTATCGTCTGGCTTTGTCACCGTAGTTGTCATCCGTTCATGACATTTTCCATGTTTCTATGTTGAGGAAATATGAGTCAGACCCGTCACACATGCTTGACTGGTCAGATTTGAGGGTTGAGGATGATGTATCATATGAGGAGAGACCTGTGCAGATTCTTGATCGTCGGGAACAGGTTTTGCGTGGTAAGACCATATCTTATGTCAATGTGCTATGGCAACACCATGTCGAAGATGAGGCGACGTGGGAGCGGGAGTCCTATGTCAGAGAGACGTATCCAGACTTGTTCACATCTTGAGGTACATTGATTTCGAGGATGAAATCCCTTTTAGTGGGGGAGGTTGTAATGGTATGACCTAATTCAATTTTGAATTTTAAATAAAAACCCAGTTTTAAAACCTTAATATTTAAAACATTTCAGAAAACCGGTTAAATCTTTTGAACAATTTAAAATTCGATTTTGATTCGGGGTTAATAATTTGAACCGATGCTTCTAGAACCTCGGGAATGTTATTCTGGGATATCGGGTTGAGTTTCGGGCCAATTGGACCGAAAACGGGCCTAAAAATTTAATATTTTCGATGTGGGCCTACAGTAGGGGTGTCGCCAGCAGACTAGTATATATAGCTATTATGTCGCATTTTTTTGTATCTTAAAACATTAAAAATGATACAAGGTGGCTGGAGATCTCTGATACAGACCTGAGGGGTGTGAGGGAGGCTTGGGGGCTGATTTTAGGCTCCATTTGATAAGTGTTCTTGGGTTTAAGCTTCAGAATATTAGTGTTTAAGTTTTTTATTGTATATTCACCGAATCTATATTGATTATAGGTGATTTTGCTGAGGTTTAGCATCTTGAAAGGACTAATTTTTTGCTTCTCCTTTAACCTTAAGGTAGGATTTATGTTAGTCTTTCATTCATTTGATGCTATAGGTTGTATTTTGGTGTTTTGGTGAAGTTTATTAGTGTTTTAATTAAAAATCCAAAAATAGATTAATCCTTAGTTAATATTAGCATGATTATATTGTTCTGTATGATAGTTTAGCATGCTTATGTGGGTGTTGGTGTATCAATTTAATGAGAAAATTGATTATGTTATATTCATGCTAGATCTAGGGTTTGATATTTGGAATTTTTGGTGATAATAAGGGCAATTAATGAATTGACCCTATTTATATGACATTGACCTTAATTAAGTGTGATTAGGTCATATGGGAGTTGAATTGGGCATTACGATAACTATATCCTTTGTAAATTGGGTTGCGGTAATTTAGGGTTTGGATGGGTAAGCCTAGGTTATATTTCGATGGTTGATATTGCTTGTGTAATATACTTTTACCTTACATATTGAATTTTGACATGATTGGGAGCATGTGGCGAGAATTGGTATGGATAAGCCTAGGCATATCCTTAATTAAGGGCATAACTATTGCATGTTAGCATATGTAGCCTTATATGTTGATGATTGTGGGTGATGGATAGGAGTTATGATAGGAATAGTTCTAAGCTTATTCTGCTAGGAATTAATTGCATATCAAAAATTGATTCCTTATTTGTTATGGGTGATGTTGATGCTTGTGGTGATTTCGTGGAGGGGATCCCATACATATCCCGCGGAGGGGATACCTCATGTTGATGAGGAGGGTGACGATGATTCCATGGAGGGGGTCTCTCACCAAGGTTGAGGTGATGGTGGTCCCACGGAGGGGATTCCTTGCCTAGATGGGTGTGGTGATGACGATCCTGTAGAGGGGATCTCTCACCAAGTCCCGAGGGGCCTTATTTATAGTTACTACTGTGGTAGTAACTGTCATATGACATGGACGGGGTCCATTAGGGAATTTACTTCACTCGGTTGAGAACCGTTAATGAGGGGTGGTTTAGGTGGAGTCAAAAAGCCCTAGTTGGGGTCGTCACTACGGTAATGGCCCTATTGCGCATTTATTTCGGTTGGGGACCGTAAATATGGGATTGGTCCTTATGGGGGTCAAGGATCGGATGGGAGCCAAGGAGCTTTACTTATAGTCATTATTATAAGTGTTTGCGTGTTATTAATAAAAACTTGTGTCCAAATATTGAGATATAAGATTTAGTTTGATATGTTTTAGTAAACTTAGATTCTCGTTCCATGGAATACATAATTCATTTATCAATCGAATATTTGAATGTATTTACGTTTCTTCTATTTCTACTGTCTTAGCTTCAAATATATTTTGCATTGAAATCTATTTTTTTTTAAAATTAACAAAAAAATAATTCAATAATAAAATAGAACCCAAAATGGGTGCACCAGACGTCACGCTGTTTCTCCCATTCTACTTCTGTAAGGACCCGACCCGATCTTATAATATTTTAATTGTCGGGATGAGGTTGTATCGGAGACTTTTTAAATTGAATGTTTAATGTTTGTTAGAAATAAAATATTCGGTTATCGGTCGGTTGTGCATTTTTTAGGTTAAATTAAAACAATTTAAAAAAAAAAACATATTTCGTCATGCCAAACAGGCGCTATTGGAGAAGCCATGTTCGGGCATTTTACCAGTACCGGAGACTACTGTTTTTAGGAGAGAAAAATCAAAAAAAAATGAAGGGAATTTAGAGAAAAGGGAAGGAGAAGAGGGGGAGGGGGATATCGGCGACACCCAGCACGCCTCCGGTGAGCCCCACCGCGCCATCTCCAGCACCGATAGAGAGAGAAGGAGAGAGCAAGTTGTGATTTTAGCACAAAACAAGGGGAGAGGGATAAACTAACGAGGAAGAAGGTGAAGGGAAGAAACGGCGATGCCGGTGCCACCTCCGACCACCTACGTCGCCGGTGAAGGAGAGAGGAGAACTAAGGGAGATCCGACAGGGAGAATGGAAAAAACCACTGCAGTTCGGCCAGTGCCGCATCACTACAGCCACCGACGAACAACCATTTTTGACCAAGAGTTCAATCCCTTCGATTCTTGCTCTAATTGAGGTAGGAAACTACTCTAATTTGTGTATAAATGGTATATTTATGTGATGATTTTGTTTGATTAATTGCTAGATTACAATTTGTGAGAAACCCTAAAATCCCTAGACCGAAATTGGAAATTTGTAAACCCTAGATTGGTTGTTTCATTGAGAATGCTAGCTTTTATAGATCTATATTTGGTCTAGATCATTCTTGACTTATCGATTTGAGAATTGTTTGGGCGTTGCACGAATTGTGTATTAGGGCTACGGTTTGGCTTAGGGTAATTTGAAAAAAAATGAGTAAAACAAGGAGACCTTTGATCTCCTTTCTTATTTATTTTGGCAGCCAAAGGAATTCAAAAAAGCATATGCTTTGGACATAGTTAAAGGTACAACAATAGGTCAT
This sequence comes from Sarracenia minor, assembly GCA_035668095.1. Classification (NCBI taxonomy): domain Eukaryota; kingdom Viridiplantae; phylum Streptophyta; class Magnoliopsida; order Ericales; family Sarraceniaceae; genus Sarracenia; species Sarracenia minor. The sequence goes on from JAULLD010397732.1 coordinate 10,702, forward strand.
GAATCATGATGGATTGAATATCTCTCACCTCCAATTTGCGGTGTGAGAATTTATTAATTTATATCTTCTTAGGAGGTTAATACATTAATACAAGTATACACTTT
>JAULLD010398836.1:0-10803 GCA_035668095.1 Sarracenia minor
TGGTCCCTACAAATAAAAACAGGTACTCCATTGGGGAGGATATTTTTATTCACCGGTTAAATGTATAACCATCACACTCAATTGGAAAATCTCATGTCAAAATCCTGGGTCCGGTGTGTATGAACCCTACTTTGCACTACTTTTTAAATTTACTCCTTTCGGAGATTCGTGCCGGAGATGCCATAACTATAACCCTTCCACTGGGGAGACCGAAATTGAACCCGGCATGCGAGATATAATTATATCTCCTACAATCGTGTGATGGAGACCATATTATTTATTTGTGACTAAACCCTTCTCACACTTAATGTTTTAAAATAAGGGTTTTTCTTTATTTTAAACAATTAAACATATTTTAATCTCCGACTAAACAATCCAATTTTTAATCAATTAAAATATTTCTTGTTTAGTTCTATTAAATTAAACAAAACGTTTCCTTATTTAATTTTACGAAAGAAATTAATTATGTGGATTTTTATAAAAATAAATTCTTTAATTAATTATCCACTTAACGTAAAAATTAAATAAACTAATTATCTATTTATTTTCTTATTTTAAAAATTGCTTGATTATTTATTTTATAAAACCATTTTTTCTAATATACTCGCGATTAATTAATCATGTACAAAAAAATAAATAAAATAAAAAACCATCTATGCAATTAAATAAAACAAAATAAATAAATAATTAAAGGAATAACAAAATTAATTTATTAAGTCGTTACGATCCGATACGTCCGTTTAATCTTTTAATCTGATGGTCTCGAATTAAAGATTAAACGACTAGGGTTTTAGAAATTTTAAAGGAGTTGTCAAAGAGCCGGCCCTATTCCTCAGCTTTCGGACCACCATCACAGCCTCGGACCATCATTGGAACCGCCAAAAAAAGCTAAAAAAGCTGAGCCAAACGGACTGCTGGCTAGGTAGCTTGTTGCCGCCATCTTTGTGCCTCCGTTTGGCCGCCTTGTCGCCACTGTCGAACTACCAAAAAATTATTTGGTGTAGAGGACATTGACTACTGGATCCTAACGAAAAACAGCGTCAAAATACGATGCCGAAGGCCCCGAAAAAAATTCCAAAGTGTACACCATTACTGTAGCGCCCAGCAGTGCGCCTCCTCATTTGACCCCCTTACAGTAGCCTTCAAACCACCAAAATATTATGGAAGGTAAAACACGTCTATGTATCGATCTCAGCAAAAAATCGTGTTAAAATCCGATCTCAAAAGCACCAGAAAAAATGCACAAACTCGTGGTGCTACAGTAACCCTCTACTGTTCGCGATGAACTTTGAGCTCCATTTTGATCAATTTGCAGCCGCCGTTGAACGGCCACCAAACCACCATCCAAAGACCATTGAAAAGCCTTGATTTTTGCAAAAAATTTGGGTCAAAAAAGATTGTCAAAAACCCCAAAAATGAGCCCTAAACCGTGCACCAAAGCTAGCCGAAAATTCTGTTGTTTGCCGCCGACTTCTCTTACCTTTTCGATTCTCATTTTCCGTGATTCAATTTACAAGAATGATCCAAAAAGTAACATGAATGAAATATATTACATCATAAAAATCTATGCTCCACAATCGAGACGTACAATCAATTTAATCTCGATAAAAAATTTCGAGATAAAACGATTAAATAACGATGTAACGAAAACATTCATTCAATAAATAATTAACCGGATCGTAACGACTTGTAGCTACAAAATCGAGGTTAGTACAATAGTTTTTTTTTTGGAAAAACATAGACGTGGCTCTGATACCAATGTTGGAGCCATGCAGCAAAAAAACTAAAAAAATACGACAACTTGACTGTAAAAATGTTGTGTCACATTTTTCAAGAAAAACTAAAATCAAATGGATATTAAATCAATGTTACCCCGTATAAAGTTGTTAGAAGAATTTCTTAGAACATTGAACGTCGATTCTGAGACCACCTTTGTGATAATAAATGTGTAATCCCAAGAGGAGGGGTGAATTGGACTTTTAAAAAAATTATTTTAAATAAAAAATAGTTTAAGCCCAAGTGTGCAATAGATTAAAAAACAAGTAGTGCAAAGAAAAGCAAATAAAAGATAAGTAAGAGAATAGAGAAGATAACACCGGGATTTACAAGGTTCGGCACTTGACGCCTACGTCCTTGCCTCAAAACCAAATGGTTGAGGATTCCACTAACCCTCCTTCGACTAGGTGGAGAAACCTCTTTCCTTCGATTAGGCGGAGTAGCCTCTCTCCTTCAATTAGGTGAAGATGCCTCTCTTGGGAATATACCCTTCCCAATTACACGAATCCTTCACCCTAGGATTCACTCTCTTTGAGAATCAAGTTCTCAATTACAATAGTTTGAAACAAAATCGTACAAGTAGCTTGGCTCTTGATATAACTGGATAAGTACAAATAATTTAAGCTCACTAAATCCACTTTGTCAAAGAATATAGAAGATGAAGCTCAATAGAGTATCTAGATGAATTTCACACAAAAATTGATTTGAAAATGAAGAATTTAAAGCTCAAAAATGTAAGTATATGAGAGAAACAATTGGAAGAATTCTAGTGTGAAAAATTAGAGCTTTGAGGCTCTATTTATAGGCCAAGAAAATGATATAGCCATTGGACAAAAAATGGCATGTTTAAACTAGCCATTATCTTTGAAAATTAGATAAACAACCTTCTCGGTCGACTGACCCAAGGTCTCGGTCGACTGAGTCAAGGTCTCGGTCGACTGACACAAGATATTGGGTCGACTAACCCGTTTCAGAAATTCTGCACTTTTGGGTCGATTTCAATCTATCATATCTCATTCACCCGAACTCCAAATAGGGCGAATATTATGTCCAAATTGAAACCCTTGAAGTCCTCTTTCCAATGGTTAAAACCTCACTTCCAAATTATTTTTTTAGAAAAAGTTATGCCCAACATACTGAGGGTATGTCATTTTGAACCTTTATAAAAAATGATTTCTCAAAACATTTTAATACCTTATCTTTTAGGAAAAACATTTTTAAATCTATTTAGGTATCATATGAGCTTCCCAAACCATATTCAAAGATTTAAAGTGAACTTACAATGATCCTATGATAAAATAAAATTAAAACATTAAGAACTCCATAGGATCTTCAATTAGCGACATTTCTTCAAGCTTTCGCGACATACTTCAAGTCTACCGTTAAAGATATATTCTTTTCAATCCATGATGTTGCTTCCATTGCGTTTAAAAGTATGTCTTTTCATTCTTCTAATTTCTTCTTCTTCTTTTTTAAGACTGTCTTTTTACTATGGATTTGCTTTACTAATTTCTGAAAAACCTTTCTCTTAAGTAAGCAAATATTAGCAATTAACAAATCAATGTGTTGACATAATCAAAACCAAAATAAGGCTTGATTGAATGATCTTTAGGTCAACAATATCCCCCTTTTTGATTATGACAACCATTGATTTGGAATAACATAAAATATATGAAAATTAAGCTCAAAGATACTAATATGCAAATCATATATGCAATACAAAGACAATAAATCTTTTAAGCAAAATAACATATATGCAAATCAATAAAGTACCTCTCCCCTTTGTCATAGCAAAAAGGCAAGAGACATAGGCATGAAGATCAATATATGCAATAACGATTATGAGTACATAACAGTCAAGACTATTCTCCTTTGCCAATAAAAGTAACAAATATTGAAGCAGATTAATCACAGATTTTCTTCTTGATAGCTCGTTCTCTTTGAAATGAAAAGGCATATATAGCATAGGTAAATAAGCATGATTATCAAATAAGCTCCCCCTTTCAATATGCTTACCCTTACAATATGTTCTATAAGCATTTTTCATTAAGCTCCCCTTTAAAAGATAATATGTAGATGTGCTTGGCCCAAAAACAAAGAATATCTCCCCATATGATTAACAAACAAGAAAAACATCAAGGGATATGTGTGTATCAGAGCAAGTGAAAAGTCTTCCTATAAATACCCAAAAATAATGTAAGCAAAAGATTTCACTATACCAATTGTTTTTAAAAAAATGTATACTCTCCCTAAAAATTATTGTATCTTCCTTTGACTATATGAGTACGAAGAGCACGAGAAAGAAAATATCAACATATATGCATGAAAACAAGAATATGGCATACCAAAAGACATTCTATATTTTTCTTTTAACTCTCCCCCTTAGATAGACAAAGCATGCAAGTATTGAATAATATATATATGTGAAGCATAGGCTAACATTTAGGCACATAGCAATTGATAAGAGCTTGATTGAAAACATTTAGGCACATAGCAAACACAAAATTCATATTTTTGCAAATATTTTTTATGGAAGATTGTCCACTTACAATTTTCATCCAATTTTATCATGATGTGCTAACATATATACTTTTCATGCCAAAAAATTTTTCAACAAGAAATACATGGAGAAAATAAGACAAGAAGTTCGAAATAAGTCTCGGCAAAAAAACTGATATACCCGAAGGGTCCGTCGACTGAGGATACTGTCGGTCGACCGAGGTTTCAAAACTGGGTGTCAGTCGACTGACGTATGGGTCGGTCGACCGAGGGGCCGGAAAAATCACACCTCGAAAAACAAGTAAAAAGAAATCAACTTTTTCAATTTATATTTAACATTACTTGCATCCATTTGTCCCAATACTTGTCTAATTGATATAAAATCACTCAAATCCTTAAAAAATATCTCCCCATTGCATAGGTTACTTCAAAAACATATCTTCTTGATATCAACATTTTTTACAACTAGTATGGCCTTGTTAGGACGACAATGTCATTTTATTTCTTCATATTTCTAAAAACTCATTTTAGTTCCAATAGATGTATCATTTGAAGGTCTAGGAGCTAAAAGCCAAGAATTTTTACATTAGTTCATCTTAGGTTCTTTTTGTTCACAAAAAATATTATGATGAACTATCATATATACTTTCAAAAAAGATTTTCAATATGAAACACATGGAACATATATTATGAAGAGTTTTTCAGATTGAGCATATATGAGCTTGATGAAAAATAAGCCTTAAGTAAAGAGCAACTTTCAACATAAAAAGTTAAAAAATATGTGAGATATGCAAGAAGGTTTTAACATTAGTTAATGAAAATCTATATGCCAATCAGGGAAAAGCATATGCAAAAGTAATGATCCAAAAAATAATGCTTTCCTTTGATTTTGTTTTCAAAAAGATTATTCATTTTCATGCAAATAGGATATTATGAGAAATACAAAAATGTATGGCATATATTATCAATTTAAGCACAAATCAGCATAGAGTACTTAAAGTATGATTTTACAGACACGCATCAACCGTTTTCCTTTGTATATTGCTGTCACCCAAGTTTTTGAAATTTTAGTATGGGTAAACCTTGGCTATCCCTAGTAGAGCCTTTTCTCCTTGGTGTTCTTTCCTTTGTGCTCCAGAATTTGTATCTTCTTCCATTTTTCTTTTGAGGAGTAGGATACCTACAAGACAGATTAAGTGGTTTTCTTCGGTACCCAAACCTTTTTGGGTCCGATGGGATTAGTCTCTTTAACTCTCCAAACCTTTTTAATCACTCCGTTACTTTTCTTTAAATAACAATCAAATTTAATATGATCTTTTCTCTTGCATTGAAAACATGTTGCATTTTCATAAACATTTTTTGAAAAGTTGTATTAAAAGTTTTTGGATTCCTTTACAAAATAATTCTTTGATTTCATTTTAACTTCTCCATTATACCCAATACCTTCTTTGTTTAAAGATTTTCTTTGCATTCCCAAAAGTTTTTCAAAGTTTTCTTTTCCATTTGAAAACTTGTAAATGATTTTTGAATAATCTTCTACCTTCTTTCCAAGATCATTAGAAAAATCATTTTGAACACTTTTTCCTTTCTAGTTTTTAAGTTGATTTTTCAAACTTTTATTTTTCTTAGTTAAGGTGGAAATATCATTTTTGAAAACACTTATTGATTTTTCAAAACCATCTTTTAGTTTTTCAATGCCTAAAAGGGGTTTTTCTTTTTCTAAGGACTCGGTTTTTAAAATATTTTCTTTAGCCAAATTTTCCTTTTCATTTTTCAAATCCTCATTTTCTTTTAAAAACTTTTTATTTTCATTTTTTAATTTGTCATTTTTCTTTTCCAACTTCAAAATACTTTTATGTAAATTAAAATTTTCATTTTTAAGATCTTCATAGGAAGGCATAGAATAAGAAGAGGAAGAATTGCAAGAATCCGAATGTGAATTTACCTCGTCATTTGTGTTGGCCATCAAGCAAAAGTTCGTCATCTCTTTGTCACTTGAACTTGTGGAAGATGCGTCGGAATCCGAGTCGTCCCAAGTGGTGGCCTTCAAAGCTTTCTTTTTCTTCTTTTGGTCCTTCTTGAGTAGAGGACATTCGGGCCTTATGTGCCCGGGCTTTTTGCAATTGTAGCAAGTGGGCGGCTCCTTCTTGAAGTCTTGTTTGCTAGAGTCTCCCTTGTCGGTTTTCCGCCTTCAGAATGATTTGGAAAATTTCTTGTCTCGCCTTAGGAATTTGCCAAACCTTTTAGTGATGACGGTAATATCGTCGTCGTCCATCTCCTCATCTTCGTCACTGAAGCTTTCCTTTGACGCTTTGAAAGCGATGGATTTCTTCGCTTTGCTTTGTTCATTTGCTCTCTCATTGATCTTCAATTTGTAAGTCAATAGGGATCTAATGAGCTCTTCTAGGGTCATCACCCTTAGGTTCCTGGCCTCGGATATGGCTGTAGCTTTTGCTTCCCAACTCGGTGGCAATGCTTTGAGAATTTTCCTTAAAAGCTCATAAGATTGATAAGTTATTCCAAGAGCTTTTAAAGAATTAATAATGTGTGTGAAGCGAGTATACATACTAGATATAGTTTCTTCCTTATTCATTTTAAATCCTTCATATTCGTTAATTAATCTATCTATCATAGAATCCTTGACATCTTGTATTCCTTCATAAGTAATTTCTAATTTTTCCCAGATTTCTTTTACACTCCTACAAGCCATGATACGATTATATTCATTAGCATCTAAGGCGTAATACAATGCGTTCATAGCACTAGAATTTACTTGCAACAATTTCATATCATTTTCAGTCATATCTTCATTTAATTTAGGAACTTCCTTACCTTCCACCGTTTTGGTGGGAACATGGTTACCTTGCACAATGACTTGCCAAGCTCTCCAATCCATGGTTTGGATGAATATCGTCATCCGTTGCTTCCAAAATGTATAGTTGACGCCCGTGAAGAGTGGAGGCCTCGTGGAGGATTGGCCTTCGCCAAAGGGAGTTACACCATAACCTGCCATTGATCTTCACTCACAAAACTTGTTAAGAAAAGTGTGAGTGGCTCTGATTGTAATATCCTGAACAATTTTATTAAATAATTTATTTTTTTTAAATAAAAAGGTCTTTGAGATAACCTATTTTGTTTTGAAGATTTTGACAAAATTTAAGATATTCTTTTCAGGGAAAAGTTGTATTTTTTTATATAAAAATTTATATTTAGTTATGTATTTTCTAGAATATTCATAAAAATAAAAAAAATAAAAAGCAATTTTCTCAAACAGGCGCAAGGCCTGGAAGATTCGGGAGGGGGCGAACTTGGCAAAAATGCAGGGTTTGAGAGATACAAAAAGGGGGGGAAGATGATCGGGGAGGAAGGAAGTCCGGCGTCACCACCGCCCTTCACCGGCGTGCCTCCGGTGTAGCTGCTACCCGTCGAAAAATGGACAGAAGCACGCAAGTCACGCTCGGCAAATCAGAAGCGCCGAGCGAGAGTGAGAGAACAGGGGCGAGAGGGAGATCGGAGAAGGAGGGGTTTGCCGCCAACCACTGTCGCGTCGACCGTCGTTGCGCCATCACCGGCACCGTTCGCCGTCGGCGACTGCAAGAAGAGGGAGAAATGAGGGAAAGGAAGTAGCTGTGGGAGACAGAGGACAGCGCACCACCGTGCGACCTCTAATAGTCCATTTTCGGCCTCAATCGGTTTGGTTTCTTGCTTTTCTTCGGATCAAGGTAGGATTTGAGACTCTCTCTATCAATTTCTTGCTTATGGGTTGCAAATTGATTGAAATCTATGAAATTGAACTCTAAATTTTAAGTTTGTTTGAGTTCTGAGATAGAACGATAATATAGGAATCTAGCTAACCTATTTCAATTAATGTATATGTGATTGATAAATTTGTTAAAACTCATACCTAAGACTGATTTGAGTTTCGTTTTGGAGTGTGAAAGTAAAGATATGAGATAGTGTTTGTCTTAAGCAGTCAGAAGCATAGAAATTAGAATATTGAAATATGAAATTGGATATACTTTTAATAATCTTAAAGCATAAAAACAAAACGTTGTGACTAATATGAGAATTGAACTAAAGTCTTGAACTTTTGAGAAGAATATCAAATGTTTGAATATGTTTACCTACCGGTGCCGATCTCGCACAATGTTGAGTAAATGTTATATTGATAATCTCAAGTATTCGGGAATAAGCCGTAATATATGGAGGCTTGATGGTGGGAGGAGAGGATATAGAAAATTAAATGTGTTAATCGAAATTGGATATTAATTATAGAAAATTTTAAACCAGAATTGAATAGTCGACTTAATGTGGGAAATCTTGATTAAAGTTTAGAATTGGGACAAATTGTGCAAATCTAGTATTTTGTAAAAATAAGACAACTCACATGAAAATTAGAGGCTTTCAATAGAGTTATGAAATGAAATATATGTGGAAAAGAAAATTTTGCTTGCATATGGACAATGGATAAGAGATGAAGTATGGAAATAATTTCCTAATGGAAATGGATTGTGCAAACGAAGGTGGAATATGTACCTGATATAGGAATATATTGGGGAACTTGAGATTATTGGAAACTTGTAAAAATCTGAACAAGGAATAGGTGTTGAAAATCTATGCTTGAATAGGAAAATGTCTATGTTAATCATTTTGAAACATGGAACTAAGCCAAAATGAGAATTTGTAAACTATAATGAGTATTGGATGTGCAAATTATGAATACTTGAGTAGAAGAATAATGAAATTAAAATAGTTAATGTGGGGATTAAATAATGTGGCATATTGTATGATTCAAGGATATAAATTTTGTATATGTAAAATGGGTCGACATATGGTAAAATGTGAAATTGATATGGAAATGTAGATATATAGGTGTTTGTTATGTATGATATAGAAGAATATGGACTTAAGTGTAAGATAAGTGTAACTCTTGATGTGACTTAGACTTGTTTGTGAATTTTGTTAACACCATGATCTTAAGTGGGTGGGTAAAATAGATGTCATGTTGAAATATCGTTCTTATACCCTGAGACGGAAATTAAAAATGTAACTTGAGAATTTAGCAAAACTAATCAAATTAGAGATTTGTTAAATTTATGTTAAGACTTGTGACATTGAAAAACTTCTCATGAGAGTTTCATGGTCAGGAATATGATGAACTTAGTGCGTTGTTGAGGAAATAGTATTGTGGTTTTGAAATAGGAAAATCTAACATGGAAAGCAAATCGGTGTCACATGTGGATGAATAAACATGAAGGGCAATTGAGAATAAAACCTTGAATTAATATTGAAAATTATTCTTGAACACTAAAGTTAACTATGTTAAAAGAAGCGGGATTAGTGAATATGTGATAAAAGACAAAGAAAAGGACTTGATAACATAAGACCTCTACACTTATGTAATGAACTTTATATAACGAAAAAGTGTATTTACGTTTAGTGTAAAACGGATTATGCAAAACAATGATTTTTTTTCGAAAGAGAAAGAAATGAAAGAAACTTGAAAAGTTTTAAGCAATGTTTATACGTACTTATGAATATACCTTTGCATAATCCCTTCACATATCATGATTTTGATTTAGATTAGTCTTTTATCCTATAGTTTGGGGCTCAGTCCCGGTGTTTAACCATTTACTTTTCAGGTATTAAAGAAAAGGGGCAACGGAATTAAAGCTCTTAGTCAAAATAAGAATACAAGAAGCTACAGTGGTTGATTTGATTTATTCTTTTACATTTAAAATGGGATGAATGTATAAATCCATTATATTTCATTTTCATTGTTGGATGACTATATGGCCATAAGGCCCTTTATCATTTACTTGTATGCATGTGAGATGCCGATTGGTAGTTTTAAAATTTTCTGTTTCAGTTTAGATGGTTTTTGTTTTGTTTTCATTGTTGGGGTTGCAAGAGCCTACGGGTCACCTCTAATTTATTGAGATTTGGTTTAGTTAGCTTTGTTTTGTTTACATTTGCTTTCGGGTTGCAAGAGCCTACGGGCTACCCTTGATTTACTGATATTTGAGTTAGTTTGTTGTTTAGTACTAAAGTTGTGCCGCCTAATGGCTTGATATGGCATAGAATAGCTTAAGAGTGCGGTTGTTGATGCCCTAGAAGGGCTTATATTGATTGTTGATATCTAGGTTTTGTTTATAGGTGAAGATTTGGTCATTGCCCATTTTTGGGAAGGTCCAAAAACAGGGGAAACTCTGCCGAAATGTCTAAAAATTTTAAGAGTTAGAATATTTTTCAAAAAATTTTCCAAAACTTCTAAATGAGTAAAAAATATTCTTATATTTTCTTAAATCAGTGTTTAAATTGAATAAATATTCGGCAGGAGATCCGATCCCCGGTATTTTGATAAATCCCGTATTAGATATTTACCAGGTTTAGGTAGGGGGTTACACTGATACCAATTGATAGTGTGTGTGTGTAATCCCAAGAGGGGGGTGAATTGGACTTTTAAAAAAAATTATTTGATTTATAAAAACTTAAGTCCAAACAAGAGTAATGCGCAATAAATTGAAG